>KZ111523.1:0-200217 GCA_002120315.1 Hypoxylon sp. CI-4A
TTTAATATTATAATATTTAAATATTTTATAATATTAAATTATAATAATTATCTCGTAAATTAATAATTTTCGTTTATAAATAATATTATTTATATAATATTATTTTTAAAAATTATTTTTATAATAAAAATTAATAAATTAAATATTAAAAATAATTATTTTTATAATTATTATAATATTTTTTTATAAAAAATTAAAAAAAAAACGTAAAATATAAATAATTTTTTATTTTAAACGATTTATATAATAAAAATAATTATTAAACGAAAAAAAAAACGAAAAAAAAACGAAATAAAAATAAATATTTAAATATTTAATTAAAAAAAACGAAAAAATTAATATTAATATTAATATATTATATTTAAATAATAAAAATAATTAATTAATTAATAAATTATATAAAATCCATTAATTTAAAAGTTTAAAATATATAATATATATAAAACATAAGCTAATATCACATAATAATTTTTTCCACTTAATCACGTAATTAAATGTGGCTATAATATACCCCACCACTCACCTTATCTCAAAACCAAAGGTGATCCATGCACCGGATTAATTAAGCATTATCAATTTGCGATAACATTTTTTGCCCGAATTTCGATTTATCGAGGATTTGGCGATCACGACGACGACGAGGACAAGACATTCGAGCGTGGTCCAAACCTACTATCGATGCGCCCAGACATATAGCAGACAGAAACGACATAATGTCCTGCAAATTGACCCCCTGGGGTGCTGCGGCCGTCGTCCGGAATCTCAGCATACGAACGCGACCACCACCCACCTCGGCACTACAACGGATAGCTCAACCAGCAACACAACATGGCCAAGTGCCATTCTCAATACCGAGACGAGGGCTCGCAGATGACATATCGTCGAGACAACCACCATCAGACCAATCCTCCGCGCCGCCACCACCACCATCACAACTACCATCCGAATCGTCATCACAACAATCCACGCCAGGAGAATATGTGCCCAGACCACCCGAGATCTTCGCGCCCAACTTCCTCAACGCCGAGGCGCTCGCGGCCCTCGAGAAAGCCGCGTCGGGACAGGACATCTACGGCGAGGGCGAGGAGGGTCTGCTCTTCGGCATGCCCGAGCGGCCTGGCAAGCACGAGCAGCTGCAGGACCGGTACCATCCGGTCGTGGACCAGGTGACGAAGCTGCTCATGCAGGATGGGAAGTTGAGTCGAGCACAGAGGGTATGTTCAACATCTACCTCCCCTTTCTTTATGCACACTAGTCAAAAAGAAAAACATCAAGAGGGGAAAAAAGAACAACAATAGCGAACCTCGAACAAAATCCTCAGAATAGAGCAAGCAAGCAAGGAAGCAAGCTAACAAACCCCAATAGAACATGTCCCTAATCCTAAACTACCTGCGCACCACGCCCGCGCCCAAAGTCTCGCCGCTCCGTCCGCTCCTCCCAGGGTCGCCCCCGGCGGACCAGCTGCCGCTGAACCCGCTCCTCTACCTGACGCTAGCCATCGACAGCGTGGCCCCCCTGCTGCGGGTGCGGGCCCTGAAGGGCGCCGCGGGCGGCGGGCAGGCGCTCGAGCTGCCCGAGCCCATGGCGGCGCGCGCGCGCCGGCGCGTCGCCGTCGTGTGGATCCTGGACGCCGTCCGGCGCAGGCGCGGCGCCGGCTCCGGGCGCGCCCAGTTCGCCACCCGCTTCGCCCAGGAGATCGTCGCCGTCGTCGAGGGCCGCAGCGCCGTCTGGGACCGCCGCAATCAGGTCCACAAGCTGGGCACCGCCGCCCGCGCGAATCTTAGCCACCCGGCCGTTTCGGGTCGGAGGAGGTAGATGGATAGATAGACACATACATACCTACTACCTATCTAGATAGGTAGGTAGGTAGGCATGTGGTGGTGGTGGATATGGGACGGAATGGGACATGAAGTGGTAGCGGTGCCTAGGCCGGTTATAGGTAGCTGGCCGATTGAAGGGTCCAACTCTATTACCCCTGATCCAGGTAGATATATCTAGGTATTTAGGTACTCATGCTTATCTGTACGATACACTTGAAAACTAAAAAGACTTGTGTAAATCTGGATTCGCGCAAATGCTACTTACTACATGCTTCGGGGCTGAAAATGCGCGTAAGGGGCGTGTGATGCTGTCATTTATTCTATAAAAAATATACGAAAGATGGGAGTCGTCGCATAAAACTAGGTAGGTACGAATTGGGAGCAATACGGTATTCGTAATCCATAACTTATCACCACTTATCCAACTCATTATCAACCGAAAGGCAAATAACAAGTTGTTGGGAGGTAGGTAGCCATTATGTAAGGAAGAGCTTAGTCGACCTGCTCAAGGTAAAAGTCGGCAAGCTCAGCACTCGATTTTGACATTTACTAGCCCGTGAACTTAGATCGATCATGGGGTTTTTTTCCTCGATAGATCTACCTACCGGTCGTCAAAAAGGTCAAAGCAGTCGCGCTCATGGTACGTTTACTGGTTCTTCCACTTCCTATTCTTTCTCTCTTCGTCCATCATGTGTTTACATACACCAGATACTTAAAAGGGGGGAACTGTCAACACTCCCCTCCTAACTAACCTCTGCCACCAAAAACGTCAGGCAGTCGAGTCATGAACGACAGTAGCTTCACCCCTTACTGTCACACTGCATAGGCCTTTGACTTCACATGCAACTGCCCTGCTCATCTTGTGATCCTCCAAAAAAACTGCGCTAAGGTCCCGGAAGAAGACGGGTCTTCCTATCTTAAATCCAGTCTCCGTCCAGGCGTGACCGACGACGGCGTCCCAGGCGCGAACCCCGGCTTCCTAACCGGCGTGGTCGGGCCATCGACAGGCGGAGTATCGGTCCTGGGCACGCTCGCGCTACCGCCGCCAGGGCTCGCCTTAGCCGGGGGCTTGAAGTTCGACGCGACGCCCTTGGCGTAGATCTCGTGAAGCATGGTATCTAAGATGCCCGCCTCGTCGAACTCTTGGTACTTGCGGTAGAGCTTGAGTGCCGTTCTCGCGTCCTCGATCGAGTCGTGCGTGCTCTGCTGGATATCTTCCTTCAATAACGTGTGCGCGAGGAACTGCAGACTCAGCTTGCGGAGGCGCTCCTTGATGAAGAACAAGTCGCTTGTGTCGATCACTTGCGCCTTCGGCACGTGTACGTTGATCACGCGGAAATCCTGCTTGAGGCCGTGGCCGAGGAATTTGCACCCCAGGTTCAGGAGGATCCAGATCTTCTTGTAAGCGATCTTCAGCGGGACGAGGTTGTGGCCTCTTTGCTGCGCCGTCTTGATGTCTAGGTCTTCGGGTGTGATTCCCGAGTATGAAGTTAGATAGTCTACTACTTTCTCTTTGATGGTGATGTAGTCGTCGATGAAGGGAACGCCTTCGTCGTGACCACCGCCCCGAATAATCGAGGCCCTGGCCAAGGCATGGACCGTCGGCCGGATAATTTTTGAGTGGCCGTCAGAATGCATCTCCACTTCTGGCTGCGAAATCTTGACGAATTCCGTATCGATCGCAATGATAGTGTCTGGGCCGGCAGGCTCAGTCTGCTCATTTAGGATTTGATACGTTTTATCCTCATGAGCACCCCTGTGAAGATATTAGCATATTTATCAAGGCCTGATTGGCCTAATTACTCACTGGAGGTCTAGATAAAGCAGTCTAGAGTCCAAATTTTGTTTCCAGGTAGAATCGAGCTGGTTGTTGGCTGACTTTATCTGGTACGTAATGACGGATGGTGTCTTCCAGGACGTATTAAACGTTAAGGCCTCCTGAGCTGGAATGGGTTTGACATAAAAGTCATTGAAGATATACCATTGGCTTTGCCCAGGAGCGACCGGCGCGGAGTGCGCAACTAGAGGGATGCATTAGCACGTTTGTCTAAACCTGGAGATGGAGGGACTTACTATTTGCCATCGCTACAAGGTGAGATCTCTGTTGTTGACCGCCTTCAATATTAACGGCCAAGCCTGTTAAAGAGTATACCGTGATATTGTGGATTCCTCGCTGTAGATGTAACTTCAAGTCTTCCCCTTCGAAGCAGAAAAATTGGCCATTATCTACTATGACGCCAATTTCTTCGGGAAGCCATCCAGGAGTAGCCCAAAGCCGCCGATGCTCATTGTTAGTGATTGCCGTCGTAAGCATTAAAACGCTGGGAATATTATGTATAGTCTTTCGCGTCGCCAATGTCTGGTACCTATGACAGTTGTTGCACCAGCCCTTGTTAGTCGTTTCCCTCTCGACGCTTGATTTCAGCACCTGGGAAAAGGTTGCTGGGCGTATTCTCGGGTTCCTATGACCAGATTTCTAATATAGTGAGCCTTTGTAGCGTTATTTCTACCGAGAATGTATCACTTACACTCTGTGGGTACATTAATTCATTCACCATGGTGTGGTCCTGTTTCGTAGTTTCACTCCGACAGTTCATGCATCGAATAGAACTAGTAGCCGATGTTTGAAAGAGCTGAGATAGATAAATCAGTTTCCTCCCTTAAATTTTTAATGGAAGTGGCCTTCTTACCTCCTCGAATGACGCAGGGCGAGGTGCCTCTGGAGTGTACGAATGAAGATTATGGGCCATTAAGCTATAGTTATGTGTCATTTGTCGAAGGAGGAATCTCGTCAATTGTTGAAGCATAACAGTCCTAGATGAATGAGGCTCCTCTTCCAACAGACCTAGCTTGCCCGCTATTAACCATTCGTTAGTGAATAGTCTACAATACAGCTGAGACACTACTTACCTTCAGAGTGGTAGCTTAAAGTCTTCGTAAAGTTAGAGGCTTGACATGCTTCCCCTTCCGCTTTATGGAGCATGTCGAAGAGAAACCCTAATTCGCAGAGCAAACACAACTCATCAACGCAAGCTGTTGCTGCGTGTTGAAGAGCAATGTTCCGAACCAGGGGTGTATAGTGCATGACTTGTAGTAGTGGATTCGCATAGGCGTTAACAATATGATTCTGTAATCCGGAATACTGGGTCTTGTTGAAGTAGCTGTACCTCTATTAGCACACATTCAGAAAAGTGGTTTCGATGGACTGACCCGAAATCGAAGTCATCAATTCCAAACTTGCTGTACTTGATTTCGATATTTTGATATAAGTCAGGAACCTCGACCTTTAGGCTTTCGAGTTTGCTATCCTGTGGGACCTGCGGGAATTCGGGTACGACTTCTTCGGGGGCTGGTGTTCCCGCTGGGGATTTGGCTGCTTCTCTAGCCTTCTCGCTCAGGAACTTAGGTGGCTTTAGAGAGCTTTGAGGACTCTCTGCGCTTCGTGTATCCTCGACTTGATTTCTCCGTAGAGGCCTCGTATTCTTGCCGAAGTAACCCCAATCTCGTTCCTGGAGAGTTGCCAGAAACTGTGAGTCTATTTTGACAGGAGGGGCACCGACTTCTGTGATAGCGTTGCTTGGCCATGCTGATAGCAATACTTCCCTATAGTATGGCATACCCACAGAGCTCAGCGGTCTATAATCACGTTAGTATCCAAATATCGTCATGTCGTTGCCACGGTCTCCTTACGTGTCTAAATCATCAAAGTCGATCCGGGGCGCAGCTACAGGACCAGGTCCAGAATCAGCTGTTTCGATAGGCGTAGGAAACTCGGCGAAGTGAATTTTGTTGGGTGACCCCCAAAGATGTATGAAACAGTCGCCATCCGCAAGAGCGATAGCTTCACCTGAAGAGGCGATCTCGATCATGGAAAAATAAGATAGGCTGTTTGCTTGGCGGACATTGCTAGTGTTAGGATTCATAAGGTCAACTACGTGCATCTGCCCAATCTGCGACATAACAATACTAGTGGTGGACATGCGCGGGTGCATCCGAACGTAAGCAGCACCAGCAGGGAAAGGAATAGGGGACATGGAGACCATATTCTTCAAGTCGAAAACGTTGACGAATGGGTCAGGCATATAGTTCCCGCCATGCCTCATCGAGTACCCGCAGGTCACAATGAAGTCGTGCTGCGCGTCCATGTCGTTGATGGCGGCCGTATGCGCATTCCAGATCTTGATAACTTGGAAAGTGAGGGAATCAATAATATGGACAGCGCCAGTCGATGTCGCAGCGCAGATATACCGACTCCTTCTCATGATAGTGTACTTATGTTCCGTTGGTAACTAGTAGCTTGCTGTTAATAAGTCTTTCCCAATCTATTGCAATCAAGAGGGCCTACTTGTTTGGTGATCTCGCCCTTATTCGTATCAATGACAAACATCTTGTCCTGCTCGCCGGCAACTAGAACCTCTGCGGTACCCTTCGACGTGAAGCTCATACACCGTAGTTCTTGCATGTCGTCGTGCCTGATATCCAGTATGAGTTTTACTTTGATATTCTCCAAGCTACAGAAAAAGAAAAGAAAAAAAACTCGTACCGTAATGACCATAAAGGCGGACCCCTCCTTATAGCCATATGTACCCCTCTCGCGCCGACGACTATGACACCTTTGTCGTTAAAGAGTATCTGTCGGACTGGTCCATCTTGGGAGGTATGGACTTTGAAGGAGGTGTACGGTTGCAGTTTCGTGCCGTAGAATGAGGATACCCGTCCCTGTGCTCAATATCAGCTTCAAGATCGGAAGATAAAGCTGCCAATGGCTCGCATTCGTACATATTCGTTGCCAGTCCATAACAACTCTTGGCTCGTATCGAAAGCTAGCACGGTAACCGGTGTTGGCATGGCCCGGAGACCAGGTGGCGGGAAGGGTATGCGCGTAACCTGTTGATTATGAATCAAGTCAGTCTCATATTTATATGAAGTGTTCTATCTATCGCGACAAGCTGAAGCTACGTGGGTAGCAATGGTGCTCTCTCGCAGCAGTCAAAATCATAGGAAAATGCTTGCCTCGTCCCAATCCCCGTCCATCTTTGCGAATATGTCATGGTCGAGCTAATATCATTACAGGATAAGGAGGAGTTGCCTTCCACGTTGGAGGCTCTGTTAACCGCGTCGCGCGTTTCTATTAAAAATGTGTGGAGGAGGAAAGTTGTAAATGCTTGGAGGATGGAGATGCCACTCATCCCACCAGCCCACCATCAAATTAGTGTAAGCTCCTGCTAGTCCGAAGCCAATAATCCTAGTTCTTATCCACTAATTTGAAAGTCAAACTGCCCCTGTACAGTTTAGTCCGAGATTCATCCGACACCAAGGCCCTTTGATGAGATCGAATTAAAAGTTAAAATGCATATCTAGGAGTTAGTCTGTAATCAAGACTCTTCTACAAAAGACTGTCTCTTGAGAATGTCAAAACTTTTGACAAGAGTCGTCTAAGATGGCGATTAATCTGTTTCCATTTAAGGTTATTATGATCCTACTAATGCTAAAGCCTTCAAACACCAATTTGTTGAGTCTAGGTGTTCGCAATAGTAATATACTAAAGTCCCTAAACAAATGAGGTAAGTACGCATGCACTAATAAAAGACAATTCTTAAATCATGTCTTAAGCTTTTATTTACTAAGAAAAAGGTAGTCTAATTCCCCTTTTTTCTTGTTCCATCAATGGAAATGCATGCTGCTGCACAATGTCTGCTTTCATCGTGCGTAATATTCAACGTTCCTCGCGTTCAACTTGTACTAGCAGCTCATTCATCCTTCTCCGAAGCTGCATCATCCTATCCATCGCATTGTGTGGGATGCCAATAAGCCATCAACCATTCCACGTGATCGTCGTTCCCTGAAAAGCAAGAAAGATGCCAGAAAATGCTCAACTCCTTACTAGTAAAAGTAATAAAAAAGTAAAAAGAGGCAAATATAAAAATCTGAACAGAGAAGGAAATGCGGTGCTGTGAAGCATTCTGTATTTAAACAACTGGACCCGCCGCCTTGACGTCGTCGGTAGCTTCCGACTCGTACTTCTTAAAGTTCTCAATGAACAGACCACCGAGCTTCTTAACCTCCTCCTTGAAGCTGTCCGTGCCCGCCGTCCATGCGGTCTTGGGGTTGAGTAGCTCGGAGGGGACACCGGGGCATGACGTGGGGACCTGAAGGTTGAAGACATCATAAGTCTCGTAGTTGACCTTGGCTAGCTCGCCGGAGTGGATGGCATCCAAGATGGCGCGCGTGTACTTGAGAGGACATCGCTTGCCGCCGTGGATGTAGCCGGCACCAACCCAACCGGTGTTCAAGAGCCAGGCGTTGGCCTGGTGCTTTTCTATCTTGTCCGCTAGCATCTTTGCGTATCGCATGGGGTGGAGCGCAAGGAAGGGCTGCGCGAAGCAAGATGAGAAGGTGGCTTGGGGTTCTGTTATACCGTCCTCGGTACCGGCCATCTTGGAGGTGTAACCGGAGATGAAGTGGAACATGGTCTGCGCGCTATCGAGCTTGGATATCGGTGGCAGTACACCACGTGCATCACAGGTCAACAGGACAATGTTGCTAGGGTGGCTTTCTGACAAGCAGGGAATCTTAGCGTTGCCGATGTACTCGATAGGGTACGCGCATCGTGTGTTTTCCGTAAGGGTAGCATCGTCATAGTCAACTTCTCGGGTTGTCTGGTCGAACACGACATTCTCAAGGACGGAACCGAAGCGGATAGCGTTGAAGATGTCCGGCTCTTTCTCGGCCGAAAGACCTATGCACTTGGCGTAGCAGCCACCCTCAATGTTGAAGACACCTCGGTCACTCCAGCAGTGTTCGTCATCACCAATCAGAGCTCGGTTAGGATCGGCTGAAAGTGTGGTCTTGCCGGTACCCGATAGACCGAAGAAAAGCGTGACATCGCCATTCTTGCCCTCGTTTGCAGACGAGTGGAGAGTCAAGACATTGTGCTTGATGGGCATCTCGTAGAATAATACGGTGAAAACACCCTTCTTCATCTCACCGGCGTACTCGGTACCGAGGATAACCATCTCCTTCTCAGCAAAGTTAATGGCTACTGAAGTTCCTGAGGTCATTCCTTCAGTATATCGGTTCGCGGGGAAGCTGCCAGCATTGTAGATTGTATAGTCGGGGTGGAAGTGTTCCAGCTCCTCGCGGGGAGGGCGAATGAGCATGTTGCGCATGAACAGAGCATGGTAGGCACGAGCACAGATGACTCGGACACGGATTCGGTACTTCTCATCCCATCCTGCATAACCGTCGACGACATAGATTCTTGTTCGGGTGTTTAGGTAGTCGACGGCACGCTCACGGTTGATTTTCCAGACCTAGATAAAATCGTCATGTTAGTTATTGTGGTTTCAGCTGGAATGGAAATGGAAATGTAATTAACACGTGAGAGTGTATAGTGGGGCTGAGTATAGCCCGGCTCAGTGGAAGCGCGGGGTGCAGGTTATTGCCGAATCTGGGTCGGGTAAGGAATCTTGGATGACGCCAACGACAGGGGTTGATTCTAGCAATGAGTCTAGGCCATATGCCTTATGACTTCTCCATTGCATGATTCAGACCCAGTCTAGGCGATTAGAGGCAACCTCCAATTAAGAAGGTTTGAATGTGAATGGTTTTTGAAGACGAACTACAACCCTAGTGACGTAGAGTTGCCATCATATCAAGTTGACCAGAGTAGAGTATAATCTTAACGATCGCATCTTTGACGCATTCGAGACGGAAGAAGAGAGGATCATCTTCCGAGGAATGGTGACAAGAAGATAATAATTGGCTTTCTTACCTCTGGTGCCATTGGCTTGTTAACGGGTCCCCACCTATAAGCGTGAAGTTAGCTATCATAGCTTTACGAGAAGAGCTCGTGTCAAGATAGTAGAACTACTTACCAGATGTCGTTCTCTGATGACGGTTCCTTGACAATTCTCTTGTCTGAGGGAGATCGACCAGTCTTGGCTCCGGAGTAGGCTGTCAGAGCACCACTTGACGAGATAGCCGAGCCCATCTCATAGACCTTTCGGATTTATTAGCATTTCTGTATATGGAATATGGTCGCGTGACCCAAGTTTGGTTGTCTTACAAGAGCATCTTCGTACAAGGCGGCGACAGAAGGGTTAGGAATCTTCGACATCATTAGCGAAATTGTTAGTGAGATGTTTCGTAGAAGTTCAACTCACGATAGCAACACGGTCGTAGTCGATGTGTGCCTTTTCATGCAACTCCTCCTCTGCATCGGGTGTTAGCGGAAGAGTGAACAAAACAGCCGGGATTTGCGGTTGGAGATTTGAGTTTGGAGGTCCCGTTCGTACCTAATTCTGTGTGTTCCCTTTCATGGTGAGGTCTGTAAAAGGATGAGTTAGCTGCGATGTCTCATTGTCATTCATTATCCGAACGGAAGCTACTTACTCAACACCAGCAGGGTGGAGAGCTGTCTTGTTGACTTTGTTGTTCGGAATCACTGATGCCGGTATTAGTCTCCTGAAACTACAAGGTTTCCGGGTGTTTTCGTGCTGGGAAACGTACTCTTGTTATGCTGTAGAAGAGAATGGGAATGACCATCAGAGAGCTGCTGAGACTTGGGACCTTTTACTGTGGGATCGGTGTAGGGAGAAGCGGTTCTGTAGACTGGATCGGTCATGGTTCTTGTAGTTGAGAAGGTTCGGGATGGGATACTAATATAGCAGCTGAAGGGACAGTTCCAGCCGAAGATAAACGGGGAATTTCGATATCTAATTTGATTAACTGGGGTAACAGAGAAGTTGCCGGCAATGCATGGAGACTTAGGGTAACGATTCGGTCGTCTAGTCATGGACCGAACCCGAGAATATATAGGAAAGAAGGAAGTGGTGGAGATGGCGAAGTTTGAGCGAGACATCCCACTGGCCAGCATAGATCGCCGTCATTCATTAGGCACTGAGGCACGAATTCAAACCGGAGCAGCTCACCCTGCATCATCGGGAAGGGCGAGCTGAGCTAGGAGTTCCTTTGTTGGCTGTCTCGGTACGCTAGCAAGGGCCTTGCAAGGAGACGCGGAGAGAGTGGCGTAGCGGAATCGTGAAAGGTCTTTACTAGTGATTTCTTCCCAGTTGCTAGTTGCCGGGTTGTGATTGTGTAAGGTGAAAGTTGGAGCGTGGTGTCATATGCAATCGAGTATGGTTTCATTCCGTATTTTCCCTTCAGCCTCTCGCACCCCTGCAATGATCTACTCCTATCAGTAGGTTGACCGGGGTTATAGGCTGTCGGGCTAGATTTTACCCATCGTTTTCGTCTCATGTACATCAGGATCTACAGCAACGAAGTAAAGCATCGAACATTGCATTGACCTACTTGATCGGGAGGCCTGTGATTCTACAGACTCTTCCAGAAAATTATCTTGTGTAGATTGATGTCGCATGTTGTGAGAAAAAGCACATGCACGAAAAAGATGAGCCAGGGGAAATTTGGAAATTGGAGAAATACGGCACGAGATGGCGGGGTAAGTACCAATACGTAGTCCCCTGTCAAAAACCCCATAGAGGATCATAGACAGGGGTTGACCCGGTACAAGGACGAAGGGCCAGGGGAGTCAGGATATTAACAAGAACCTCGGGAATCAAATCAAGCTGGCAAGGAGGTAGGCACATTGTGAATAGGGTGGAAACCATGGCTATGAAAGTTATTGTTACCTAGGTAGGTATACAGCCCGTATACATGTATGTAAATGCTATCCCGATATCTTATCTTGACTTATCGAGAGCGACAGTATCCTCCAGTTAAGCGATGAACATCAAGTAACCCTTCAATGTTCCATACAACATAAAGTATAGGTAAGCAAAAGATCTCCCGATAAAACAACTTGCCCGCTGTAACACAACCAAGTCCGTATTTGTGTCGGGAAAACCGAACTTTGCGAAATCCAGAATCTCGATTTCCCGGGATTTCACCTAAAAATTATTACCTTCCCAAACACATAGCATTTTCATACCATCCATTACCACGTTTTCAAAACGAGCCCTCTGATATTGGGGGTGTAGTCGGCGACGGCCCCTGCAGGTATACACGAATAGCGATCCGATTCTTTCCATCCGTCCAACCCTGCATGGAGATCATTCGGTACTTGGGTTAGGTCTCTTTTGAGCCGCCAAGAAACCCACGATGCATCCAGAGAAGAACGGGCGCGGCTCGAGGTGCACTGCGCAATCGCCCTTGCATCGCATATGTGCGCCCGAACATGCGGTCCGTTCGAATCTGGGATCGTACATATCCAGCCCCTTCGCCCCGTGGCCTTACCGAACTTCATCCCGCCATTGGGCTATGTATTTTATCACTTCTTCCGATATCTTCCGTCTTTCTGGGGCAAGCTTGCATCTCTAAATAAAAACTTCATCATCAACGACTCCGCAAAGACCAAGACTTGATAAGATCTGTGGGGCCCCAGACTAAGGACTGGGCGTATTTACGTAAATGGGGAACTGTTTTCCCCAGTCCACAGTGGAGAAGCGGGATCACGATGCCCTCATTTCTCGGCTGGCTTGTGCGACGTAATAGGTGGTTCATCCCAACTGGTTATTACGAGATAACTTGGAAGAACCGCGTGAGTTCTCGTCATTATACGCCTATAGTGTGGTAGGTGACCATCCAACAGTTGTCTTGTGAGGTCCAGATCGGCGGCGTTTAGCTGATAGGGAACGCTCCAATCAACACCACAGTATTAGGAATTGCATATCGTGAAGTCATCAAACGCTAACGTACGCTAAAGATTTAGCGCCAAGAGACCCAAAATGTTCTGTTGCAGTAGTAAAACAACATCGGGGAGATTCGGGATTATGATAACTAGAACACAGATGGGCGAGTCCTTATTCCAGACCACGGTCCAGACTTTTGCCGTAAAGGGGGTGGGACTCCGTTCAGCCGGCAGAAGAAATGGGCTACGGATCCGAACCGACCCGCTGTCGAACGTCATTTTGCACCGAGCTGTACCGACCTACCCCTTCCATTCGATATCGCCGTTCCGTGCCGTTTAAGGGGTGGCCGATCCCGTAGGCAGCTTTTTGGGAGACTTCATGATTCTTTCGAGAACAGTTTCATGATTATCAACGGATTCACGCAGTGGCCGTGCGTTTTGTGCTTGGGCGCCGGCGGTCAAGTTTGTTCCTCACCACCATCTCAAGCTTTACAGGTAGATATCTACTGTTACGTAGTGGCATCTTCAATTTTCTTGACCTCGTTTCTCCTTGAGCTGTCTATTCTGAATTTTTATCTTCTCAGATTCTAAGCTCCATGGTACTTAATGACCCTTCGTATCTTCAGAAGGTCATAGAAGTTATCTTGAAACCACACCAAATCAGAATCAAGGACGACTTATAGGCGTACTAACAATTACCTAGCCTGCCTAGGTACCTAGGTACCCATGCAGGCATTCTATTCGCAACATCCGCTCAATTCGACCACTCTCACCACTGACCATCGAATAGGGATTGTAATATCATTATGGATAGCAATTGAAATCGATTCTTGTGAGCTTCGATGCGTACCTACCTTGTTTACAGGTTGCCAAATCACCCCACGGCCAACCAATGATAGTTGACGCTCGCTGAACTCAAGTGCGCATATTTGATCTGCCACTAAATTTATACAAATAACATACCTAGGTACCTACCTAGATACCAATTCAGATATCCGAATCACCATGGTCTGTGATAGCTTTCTTCCTTGGCAGGGAAGAGTGAATGTTTTGTTTTTTGTTGCTTCATCCCAGTACCGGCACGTCGGATCACGGCACGTTGGGCTATTTACCACTGCCCTGGAAATGGTTCAAGTTGCAGCGGGCATTTCCGTGTTAATACCACAAACATACGCAATGGCAAGGAGTTATCAAGTAAGGGCTGCGCCATTTCAGCCCTACAACTTGCAAAAGGCCCGCTGATCTGCGGTTATAAGCTTTTTAGATATTTCTCGGTTTCGCGTCCGCCCTATGAGTTGAGGAGCGAAGGATCGCACTTCCACCTACTAATGCCGATTGGGACTAAGGTGGCCATGCCCCTAATAAATTGAAGAGGAGACCACAGCTGCAAAAGCTCCTCCTACACCTGTATTCATAGGCTACCAGCTGGCGTTGTTACTAAATAAAGATGCACATGAACGAGAACGAGAACGAAATGGAGCTCAGCCGCAATCCTTGGCGTGAATTCTCTCCCATGACCAAGCAGGAAAACTCCATAGTCTCCATGGACTTTTTGCATACCGTAATTTCGATACTACCGAAAGCGAGCAGGAATAGCCTCATAGAATCAGGTAGAGTAAAAGAAGGAAATCTGTATAAAATGGCCTCGTCCCTCTCGGTCTTGGCTTTTTTTCTTCATCTTGCATGCCAACCCGCCAGCACCACCATAGCTACCTAGCACTCAACACCACCGGTAAAGTGTAAACATACACGCCCTCACAATGCAGCTTTCCAAGTCTTTGTCCTTCCTGGCAGTCCAGAGCAGCATTGCTCTAGCCCAGACCAACAGCACCAACAGCAGCAGCAGCAGTGTGGCATACCAGCCCCTCAGCACCGATGACCACTTCTCGTTCACCCTGTACGAGACACTATCCTTGGCAAACGGCGGTGGCTCGGCCACAGGCGAAGTGTTGCGTGCTGCCGCCAAGATAACGCCTGGCGACTTCGAGAGCTTCTACAGCGAGTTCAAGTTTCTGGGCGACGCGCTGCACAACACAGCCGCGTCTATCAACGCGAGCAAGTTCCCCGTGTCCGCGCGAGAGGCCTACTTCCGCGCATCCTCCTACTACCGAATGTCGACCTTCTACCTGGTCGGCAACCAGTCGGACCCCCGACTCTTCGACGTGTGGGACTCGGCGCTGGCCGATTTCGACAAGGCGATCTCCCTGACGGAGGTGAAAGGCGAGCGCGTGACCGTCAAGGGCCCTGGCTTCGACATCCCCGTCATCTACTGGAGATCGCCCAAGGCGGACCAGAGCGGCTCCGTCCCCACGGTCTTGGCTGGTAGTGGTTATGATGGGCCGCAGGAGGACTTGTACCATGCCATCGGACGCAACATCCTCGACCGCGGCTGGAACTTCGCTACGTACGAGGGACCCGGCCAGCCGACCGTTCGCCGCCAGCAGGGTCTCGGCTTCATCTCCAACTGGTGGGATGTCGTTACCCCGGTCGTTGACTTCCTCGAGAAGAAGCCGGAGGTCGATACGAAGCACCTGGCTCTCGTGGGACTGTCGTATGGTGGTATTCTTGCCCCCCTCGCCGCATCTCGCGAGCACCGATTCGCTGCTGTCCTCGCAATCGACGGGCTGAAGAACCTCCAAACCCTGGTCCTGAACCAGTTCCCCACGATCATGCAGCAGCTCTTCAAGAGCGGCAATCAGACGGCGTTCGACGCGTATCTAAACGCCGCCAGAGTGAGCTCGCAGGCCTCCACCGAGATCAAGTGGTTCATCGACCACGGCCTGTGGAGCTTCAACACCAAGAGCCCTTATGATTGGTTCACGCGCTTCGGAGAGATTAACCTCGATGGTGATGTTCTTAAGAATGTTACTGCTCCCGTGTTTATCGGCAAGGGCGAGGACGACACCACAGCTGGAGGCCAAGAGGAGGAAGTGGCCAAGTTGTTGGGCAACAAGTCCTACTTCCACGAGTTCAAGACCGAGCTTGGTGCTGGTGAACACTGTCAATTGGGAGCTGAGCAGCAGCTTTCGCAGGTTTCTTTCGATTGGCTAGCTGAGGTTTTTGAGTCAATAGCATAAATATTGTTAACTATATCATGAAGTGAGAATAATATTGCCCAGATTAATATATGTATTTTCTTAGACGTTTCTGGTGGATCCTTACAAGAACATACATTGTATGACCCTGCGATTTTTAAATCCCTTCGGCGTACGGATGAATTATATGACAGACTTTGACCGTTAATCGAGAAGCCGTATATTACTACCAGAGAGTTGTTGGGGCCGGGACGTCGTTAGGCGGACACGATCTAAGGCCCACGCAATGGAGTCAGTCCACTCTAGAGCGAGGTCCGGGTGTGACGTTTTTAACACATCCACAAGCTCCTCGGCGAGTTCTTGCGAGATGGAGTTCGCCCACCAAATGGTCTTGTCCAGCCCGCCCAAGAGCACAGTCCAATGCAAGGCAATGAGTAGGGCGAAGGGTTCGTGTCTACCGATTAAACTGGTGAACGGCCTACCCACCAATGCAGGAAATGCGGTGCAGAAACCCCTCAGCTCGCCTTTTGATTCCTCGGCAAATGACATCTCCAGGGCGGCAAGGGCCATCCGGTATAGCTGATGGTCGTGGACCTCAACATCTCTGGCTACATCCTCTCGGATGCCAATTTCCGGCTCGGGCGTGGCTTCGTGTCGCTTGTCGTTGATGGCGTGGAGCCTGGCCAAGGCGGCCTTGCTATCTTCGTCTATCAGTTCCTTCGGCGCACCCATGCGTTCCACGAAGAGGCGAAGCGGAAATGCGCTGTTGAGAAGCCAGGGCATCCCCAACATGCCGATGCTGGTACTTCCGTGGATCAGGTCGAGGGCGGTAATGAGAAGCTCGAGAGTGCTAGCACCGCGCCGTGGAATCGTCAGGTGGGCGGCGATGGCTATCGCGGAGAACATGTATAGAACATGGCAATTGTCGGAATTGATGTTTTGTAACGCGGTACGAAATGACATGCTTCCCCGGTTGTAGTATTCTAACCCTGCATTGACGTACTTTGCTGCGGAATCGTGATCGCCCATTGTCCACGCTATTTGCAGCGAGGAGATGGACAAGATGCAATTGAGCATGAAGTCGTAGTTGAGCGCAGCTCTGGGTAGCATGACCTGAAGATACTCGCCATCTTCGGGTATTGAGCGGAATGCTTTGAAAGTATTTGTCGACCATTGATGCATCAGCTCCAGCTCTAGCAGTCTAGATGGTCCCCCATAGGCACCGCATATTGTCCCTACATCGCCCGGCGGGCGCTCAACAAGAGTTGAAGAAGTCGACCGGTCCCGATTGTTAGAGCGGATTGTAAGAGAGCTGCTGGAATCGGAGTGCCCTGGATTAGCTCGGTTATTGTAAATGCATTTCGCTTTGCGAAGTGCACAGTTGTTGCAAGGCGGACCTGATTCGTCACACTTTGTATGCCACTTCTTGCAATTTTGGCACCCGTTGCGTGACTTCTTGTGTGATCGTCGCTTCTGCATCGCTTTGAATTATTGACCGTCTTGTTTCCAGCTAATTACTAGCGAAACCCCATACTTTTCTGTGTACTAAGCTTCATGGCATCAGGTTTTTATACTGATACTATAGTAGCTGCCAGTGATGTGGCTGCGGCGGTGCTCACGTCTGATGAGATCGAAGCGAGATTTGGTGTTCGTTCCTCTACCAAAGAAGATTTAAAGCATTCGGTGCTGCGCCACGCTTATCCCCGCCAAGCTGAAAATCATCGAAGAGAATCTGCCCCTGACAGGAAAGCCAATTGGTTAGAAGAGGAAAAGCGCAGCACCATTTGCCAAGGGAACACCAAGGGTTTCTGGAATGAATGGAATCCTGCCGATCAAGAGACTTGGACTTGGTTGATCCGTGGTTAACGGTCTGTAGGCAGCTTCTAGGACTTTGCCAACCAAATTCAGTTGCAAGGATACCCCACGGACAAACCATCACAGCCCTCATGCCATCAGTACAAATCACAGCCCTAAACCTAAGCCATGTCGTAGGCATCCCCCATACGCCGAAATCTGTGTTTGGACGATGTACGGGAAACTGAGACATACATTAACCCTTTATAATTAATTATACGATTACACGTTAGGATAATCTATCAGCCTTAGCCAAGATGCCAAGACATACCAACCCCATATCATCATGCAGCTTGTCCTCGGCGCTAATCCGTCAGCCCTAAAGTCAGAAACATCGTCACCTCTCCCCCAAGAAGCCAAGCAGGTAAACCCATGTTGTTCGACCCTCTTTTCCAACACTAAACACTACCGTAATATTATCACTGCTCGCACTTGACGAAGATCGAATCATGGATGCTCTTGTAAGATAATCACGTGAATTAATGTCTATATTTAGTTCGGATCCTGATAGGTATTCATAAGCCTCGAAGAAGCGAAATTCGGTTTAATTCGTCAGAGCTTTGAACATAGAAATATGTATTTGGATTCCGATTTTCCAACCACGTTGTTTATCGCATTGCCCTTACCTTTTAAACTGTCACGTATTACATATTTACTAAACCGATAAGCGTCATGGGAGCGGACTCAAAGGACTCGCTCGTTATCGACGAAATAATGAGTAGTGATATCTTAAACCCAGAAATCTTTATACTACGAGGCGAATATGTGTTTTCTGGAGCAGACCCTGAAATGCCACTCTATCAGATGAGCGGGAGCGTGACCTCCGTCCCACAGAAGGGCACATCAATATCAATCGAGCGAAGTGGAAATGATATGGCGACGGAAAAGGCTGAATCGAATCCCACCGAGAAGAATGAACATCTTTACTACCTTGCACATCCTCCAAGTCCTTTATATCAGGCAGACCCCCCAGCCTACTACCTAACATCCGTATCCTCAGGAACGCTCGGAAACATCAGTCTGGAGATATCCAAGCCACGGCTCCAAAAGCCCGAATTTAGAATATTGTTAAGTCCTGGAAGGAACTGGACGGACAACCCGCTATTCGACGATAATCCCCAGATTCTGTTTGACGTTAAGCGGAAATGGATAGGCGGCCAGTATACTTGGACCGACACGAACGGCAGCCAAGTTGCCTATGAAGATGGAAAGGGGGACCAAAACAGGCTTGTTATTACTGCATCGATGAAGAGGGGGGTAAGAGATGCACTGGTGGCTACTTGGTGCTTAAGACTATGGCATGATACAGCCGAAAGTAGACATGCGAAGAAAGACGGTTAGTAGGACTTTGATGCACTTACATCCCACCTCTAAGTATGTCAATCTAACGCATCGATAGCTATGGAACGCTTGACGCCTGCAGACTCCGCGGGCGGGTATAATTTGACATGGGGAATAAAAATAGGTGCACTCGGTTCTCTTGGTGGTGCGGGTGCGTAAATAACTTGCTCTATGTTAGATGGCCCCGTATATAACTCTACCTATTCTCGGAGCTTCCTGCCCATACATACATGATCGAGTCTATGTGCAGTCTAGGTATCTATGTTGGTAACATGATTCTATGTAAAGCATTTCATGTGTCTGACCATTAGCTCATCCCTTTCAAAAGGGGTTGGCTTCGAACGCTCTATCAGCTTCTGCAACGGCGTCGTATCCCCACAGCCACGGCTGTACTGTAGGACATGTCCTAGGAATAACACGTTAGTTCCATCGGGCGAAATTCGGGCCGATTTTAGGTATGCCTTACCAACGACTAGGAAAATGAGGTGTTGGTTCCTTTTCAAAGCTTGATAAAAGCACGGCGTCTCTTTGCTCTTGTAAGGGTCCATCGGGGAGATGGAATGAATCTCTCTGTTTCAACTGTAAGCCACTTCCAAAATGGGTTTCTGAATATCTGCGCTGTATAGCTAGACTGACCTGCCCTAATGACTCCTTTGCAATCCCCTCTCCCCGCTCCTTTCTCAGTTGTTGGTACATCTCGAGCGCTGGCGCCAACTTGTCACGGCTGGTTACGTATTTGAGCAACCGTCCGAGAACGGCACCATCTTCCAAAGAGGAATTTGCCCCTTGCGCAAGGTATGGAAGCATTGGGTGGCAGGCATCACCGCTAAATTCGCCGAGGTTAATGATAACTTTGAGATTCATGTCTCCTGATAGTACTTACGCTAGCAAGAAGGTACCCTCCTGATTCACCCAAGCATCCAGGGTCGAGACTGTGCGGCACATTTACTGTTAGGTACTTCTTCAAGGCGATTCTCCTTTTGGAGGGGTTATGAGGAAAGTTACTATGCATCAGTCGCCACTTATCCACCCGATCGACGCAAGCTAACAATTTGCTTAATCTGCAGTAGGCCTTGAATGAGCAGAGCTCTTGTTGGACTCAAGTTGAAGGAATAGCTCACATTGGGTCCCAAGGTTCAAAAAGCTTCCGCATCTCATCTACATCGGCAGCAGCTCGGCTGACATCTTCTGGCAAATCGTCCGGACGCAAGAGGACAAGATTATACACGCGACCCTGCCGAAGCGAGTAGCCCACGACGTGCGACCCAGGGCCGATCCAAATGTTGAGCGAGGGACTAGAAACCAGTTTCCGCAGTTCCGGATCGCCGATGTCGTCGACGTTGAGCACGATCCGATACGCCAGATCTCCAGTCGGTTTCGGCGTGAGCTGCCGACCTAGCAGAAAGCTTCTCGTGCGCGACCACAAACCGTCCGCGCCGAGGATAAGGTCGCCTTGCACGGTCTCCCCGCCTTCCGCGGTGACAGTAGCGCTCTTGAAATCCACATCCGCAACGTCGAAGCCCAAGCGGATGGTGACGCCCAGAGACTGCGCACGGCGCACTAGCACTTCCTGCAGGTCCGCACGATGGAGGTCCCAAAAAGGCGCATCGTATTTCTTCAGGATCTTTTCCTGGAACCCGTCCTCGTACGCCAACAGACGGGTACCATCGTATCGTCTAACAGCTACGTAGGACGGCGGGGCAGCTTTGGGGCTCAGCTCTTCGAATACACCCCAGTGATGGAACAAACGAGTCGCATTGGGAGTAACCTGCAATCCAGCACCGATTTCTTCTAATCTGCCAACTTTTTCTACTAGAGTAACGCGATGGCCCTCCAGTCTGGTGCTAATCGCGGCGGCGAGACCCGCTAGCCCTGCACCGACGATAATCAAGTGCAGTTGAAAGTGAGGGGCCTTGCCGTCCGGAACTCCGTTGACAGTCATCGCAGAAGATGGCTAGGGGGTTAGTAATTGAACAGAATATGCTACGCCCTTGACTTAATGAATTTATTCTTTCTGAAATTGTAGTTTAGATACATTCTATGCCGTCTGAGAAACTGAGGTAATCTTGATGCACGCGTAAGCCAGACAGCGGTATCGTCGGAAGGATGAGAGCTGCAGGCTCCTTTGCGGCTATCATTTCGGCAAGTAATCCCTCGATACCATCGTATATCTCTTTAGCTGCATATATTTGATCGTTTCTTTCAAGATTACGAAGCTTTCCGAGAGCTTCGTGCGCTGGGTGATAGATCTAAATTGTTGATAACAAGATAGCATTTGCGATAGAAGTGCTCTCTAGTAGTATGGCACCAGATGTTTAACGCAGTTCTCTTAGTGTTGTGTAACGTCGTACATGTCTCATTTAAATTTGAAGTATTACCCCGCGAGACGAATAAAATATTATTCCTTTACCCTACCACCCCTTTTGTGATTACCGTCATCCCGCACTGTCTTCGGCTAGCCCTGAACTGGGGGGGTCGTAAGCGCTGTATCGTCGATAGGGATCGGTCATATTTTCTCCATCTGACTCATAACACGCAGACTTCACGAACTGAATTGATGTCGACGGCAACCCGCGAAGTGGAACTATACAGTTAGTCCTCCGATCTCCACTAAGACCGAAGCCGAATATCGACGGCGACGACCCCACAGAGCCGGTCACATCTTCATCGTCTATAGCTCTTTAAACCCTCGCTGGGTGATCTACTTGAACTTTAGTATGCCTTGTACTATCACATCATATCACTTCGTATCATTTTAGCGTATGCCAATGTGCCTGACGTCTCCGACCCTGATCCGAGTAGCCGAGATGTTAATATATCTATCGCACGTGGTTGTTGAAGAACCCATGTGCAGCTCTATGCCATGGTATCATCCGATGCAGAACGGAAGCACCCAATCGAAGGCTTAGCTGACCGCTTCACCTTCGAGTTCCTGATTTTGGTAAGGTGCTGCGAGGGCGAGGTGTGTGCCCGTAATGGGGTGTGTCATTCCAGCTGCCCAGTCGAAGCTCCAATAGCCAATAAGTATTTGTTCAACACCACCTTCTTCATATACTGCTATCAATGTGGTTTTAGTCGGCTTTATTAATGCACTTTGAGAGCTGATCAATTACCCTATCAGTAAAACCGATATTCGCCGGTCATATTATATGGGTATCGTCACTCCTAAGCGCTCCCACCGTGGGTGGGATCGCTATCATGTTAGGTCTCTACGAACCATTGAGTTTCCTGATTGCCTAGATACCTTACTACCTTCAGCGAAACAATGTTAAGAGTCATACATCGCAAAGCCGAAACATCCCCTCCACGTGATTGCTTAGAGGGATATTTTTGTCAGACGGAAGGGCTACTGAGCACTGACATAATACGCGATTCAAGGCAAAAATGTTTCACTTTCGTTATGATGATTTCACGCGTGAATCTAGTCCATTCCGCATCTTCTTCCGTCGAACCAAACGGTCGCCATAATGTCTTCCGAGCGACCCCTTAGAAATACAAGGGACAATGAATCGGATTCGTTACTTCATGATGAGCCGCCTTCTTCTCCCCCTGGAATACTCTTTCTTATAGGGCCTGCATTGTTGGCCGGGTTAGTAGGCTCACCCTTGGGATACCTCCAGGTTGTTAATTGATGAGGTGTAGTATCATTGTCAAGGCATTCGACATCGCCTTTCTTTCGACTAGCTATTCACGAGTAGGTATGCTATATTTATTCACTATTTCTATTTTCCCCTAGGCCTTCCAGTCCCAAACCACTCACAGCTAATATTCTCATCAACCAGCTTCGGAACTACAGCATTTTAAAGACGCATCGTGGATCCAGGTCACTGCTTCGATATGCTCGGCGATCTTTGTGCCACTGGTCTGTTCGACCGGGCTGGACATTTTAAGATGGACTAGGTCTTCTGATACGCTTACAGTACTCATATCTTCTTAAGTCCTTTGGACTAAGGCGAATGATGTTTGTTGCATACGGCGCCTTCACGTTCGGGACTTTCCTATGGTATGTCAGCATCAACGACCTCCAAGCATGGAGCCGTGTCTGACATCAGACTAGTGCGATCAGCGCATCCTTTTGGCAACTCCTAGGCTCCCGATTTGTCCTTGGGCTTGGCTCCTCCGGGATTACGCTGCTTTCCATGATCACCATCAATGGTAAGGACCCCCACGTAACATAAGATGCTTTTTTTGACCGGGAAATTCAGATATCGTCGGTATTCGGCAGCTTGCTATGTGGGAAGGTTTCGTAACTTGTATCGAAATGGCTACCAGTATAGCTGCCGGTCCCTTGGGTGCCTGGATGAATAGGAACTTCACTTGGCATTCGTAAGTCCTCAGTCGTGGTATTCTATCCTAGACACTGATTAAGAACAAGGGTCTTCTACCTTGAGCTCGCGTTCGCTCTAGTTGGATTATGCATTTTATGGTTCTCTTTCGCCAAAATCAAGTCGTATTCCCAATATTCGGAATCTATCTTACTGGATTGCGGAGATTCCCAGGTGCCTCGAATAGATATTGAAGGGTGGTTTCTCTTGTTCTTAGGGATCACCATACCGCTTATCTCCTTGACACTAGGAGACAACTTGCTCAGCTGGGCACACCCCATCGAGATACTGCTCCTGGTATGTGGTCCCATCTTTATCTGCCTCTTCGTGTTATTCGAGGCGAAGGTGGCCACGACTCCAATCGTAAACATGAAGCCGATTCTTAAAACCGAATATCTGAGAGTCTTATTCCAAGTGTTCGGTGTTATATCAATTCTTAACGCGGTAAAAGATCTAGACTCGCGAAGACTGCTACCAATGCTAACGAGAAAGGTAGATCGTTTTTATCATACCGCCGTATATCCAAGTCCGCGCTTTTGACACGCCTTCATTCGAAGATTGGGCCTTGACTTGCGTGTTCCTCGGTTTTTCTGTGGGAGCTATCCTTGGGGGCTACCTTGTGAAAACTGGGATCCTTCCCGTGCATCGCATTATGATCTATAATGCAGTGATGCTCTTAGGGTTTTGTTTGCTATACTTAACCAGAGTCATAAGTAGGTAGGGTCCCCCGGTTGCTCATGAAACTTTGAGCAACTAATACTGTTTCTAGAACCCGAGTTAGTACACTATGCTCCTCTCCTGGTTGCCTTCGGAGTCTGTACCGGCGTGTGGCAAAGCTGTCTCTTGTATGCGACACTAAGGAGTATAGATAAGCAATGTGAGTAGGCAGAGCGATGTAAAATTAGACACATCCGTACTGATTACTGCAGGGTGGCCACAAAGCTTAGCATTGTATTACCTGGTTGAAACCTTTGGTGGGGACTTGGGAATGGCATTGATGTCTACGATAGCACGAACAGTTGCCAAGAGAAGTATTCGGTCTAGCCTTGGTGACTCGGAAGCTACAGAAAGGGTAAGATAGTAGAAGCCTTTTCTGAAGCCTTTTCGCTGTAATGCTAATCGGGGACTCAGATAATCACCGCCGCTTTACAAGACTTGGAGAGCATAGGTGAACTAGACGAAGCTTCCCGTGCCACGGTGCTCGCCGCTTTTGAGCATGCCATGCACAGCGCCTTCTGTGGGTTACTCCGTGTAGTCATATCCCCGAGAGGTTTCACTAACACCCGTTTAGTTTTGCCTTCTACGTTGGCTGTTGGAGTTATCTTTCTGGCTGCTAGTATGAATATTTGGCCGTCCAAGAGAGGAGCCAGCGAATCACTAGAGGCCGAATATCAAGGGGAAGATGCATAAACCTTTCTATTTGTTTAAACCTGCATCCGAAAGAGCGAAGTAGCAGACAAGGTTATGTAGCATACTTATCTACCTAGGTACCGAGAAGAGTAGGCGCTGATAATAAGCATAAAATTGTCACTCAAGCTACCTCTACTGTAACTAATAATTTCACAACAACCTGTCTGCAAGGCTAACGAGAATTTATGTAAAAAATAAAGCAAATATAAATCAGAAGCGAAAATCGTATCATAGGCACAGCCTGCGTCTGAAACCACATCTTCAACCATTGTTCATACCCCCTGCACCCGCCCAAATGCGTCCATCCGGCAGAGACTCATCCGACGCGATACTCAACTGCCACTTCTCTGTACGACTTCCGTCATCTTGGTTGGGCCCATATATATGCTTTGAATACCAATCAAGAGACTCTGGCAAATCCCATGTCAACTCGGGATCCCGAAGCATCATCTTGACAAGATGCCGCTGCGAAGGAAGCGGTTTGCCCTCTGTATCGAGGTCGAAGGCGCTTCGCGCATGCATGATGCATAGGTTATTGATGTAGGCTATGTCTCCGGCCTTTCCAGGCAATGGGAGAGCATTCTTCCAAGCCAGCTCCTCGATCAATGTCATGGCTTCGAGGCGCTTTTGGGTAGGCGTGGGTAGGGTTGGGTTCACCCCCTTACTGCGGAACCCGGTGATCGGCAGCCGAGAGTATTGGAATACTAGGTTGTCCCCGGGCGCGTTGATAACGGTTGGCGTTCCATCCGTGTAATAATTCTGCGTGCTGCGGAAATTTAGTAATTGCCAATCAATCGTCAGGATGGGCTATCGTGCTTACGCGAAGGATACCCAGTTTTCGCCCAACTCGCGCAACAGGTCTGGTCGCATCCTTGCGAGCTCATTGTAGAGGTGAGACGAGCTGGCGATCATTGTCTGCCCGCCGGTGTTTGATACGCCCATGGCGAACAAAGTGAGGATATCGCCGACATCGGTATGGAATGCCTGTTAGATTGTGTCAGTTGGGTGTACAAAATGTGGTGCAATACATCCACGAGATACTGACAAGACGCCCATTGGTGAAAGCCGGCTTCAACTCTTGCTCTTCGACACCTGGCTTTAATTCCTCGCTTATTATGTGGCCTGTTATAAGATTTAGTTGGGTTTCCCCCTGATATGGATGTAGGGACACACACAAGTAACTAGCTCTCGGCTAATGTCCTGGTATCCTCGGATAGGAGCCACATGCGACGAGACGCCAGCATATACCAGAACATTTTCTTCGTCTGAAAGGGTTTCTGGTTGCAATCCGCGAAGAACGCCAAACCCACGTCCGCTATAGCAGTCGTGCGAGATTCCCCTCAGTCGATCGCGCAGTTCCTGTGGAAGAGGGAAGGTCTCGGGAGTGATAGACGCAGGACCTAGGTCAAGACCTGCCACATGTGAGTTTTATAAGCATGTTTCTTTCTGTCTTGTAAGTGGCATCCTTACCTTGGAAGTGACGCAATCCATTCATGATACTTTTCCGGTCTTTCTCGGTCAGGACGACAACCCATTCATCTTCCTTCTCTATCATATCTGGTCCGGTCCAGACACGCTCCCCGCCGTAGCGGGAAGGGAACCCTGGGATAGGGCCAGTAAGAGTAGACTGATCGTTCAGCTGAAAGGAGGCAGGGACGCCATGGAACAGCTTGGACGAATAATAGTCCAGACCCTGAGTTTGCATAGTACTGGGAGCCATATCGTCTGATGTAAAGTGACGAGAAGTGATAGACTGGAGAACGTTCTATTGCATTCTCGCTTATGCCGCCGCGGCAGTTACGTAGATATATCCAAACCGACCCAACCTGGTTCCCTCTTGACCTGGTTTGAGGCTCTATTCTCGTGCCGACGCGAACCGGTGGGATGTAAGAAGTGCAATGTGGCGCCTATAACCCCGCTTCTTATCATGTCGTGCTAGACGTAGGATGAGCGGCATGACGTCCTTAGAACTCCTCTAAGGCGGCTTGGATTCGTTCGATTCGGTGGTGGCTTGGGAGAACTATGTGTGTGCTATGCTTATGTGAGGTTTGGGATCGAGCTCAAGGAAGACACGGGCGACGATGCTTATCACGATGCTATTGGATTGGCGAACACGTCGGATGGGGGTGGCGCGATTTTGTGTCGGAATACACCAGTGTGGAACGGCACTGTTGCCATTTGATAGGGACAAGACTGGGTGGGAAGTATTCAAGTTGGAGCCTCGTAGATCGTCTTGGCTAGTGTATACCGTCGCCTAGAAGAACTAGTGGCTGTCTCTTGTAGAAAACAGCCGATGGGCTCCAGGGTGGCGTTTGGTTATATCGGAATATCAATGAATACCTGGTTTTGAGCCGATACCCAGTCCATCGGGGGCTGCTGGTCCTCCGCTAACATTAACCCTAAATCTGAGTCCATAATGTAAAAGAACTTTCGAAGCAGTATATACTACAGTTAGTCGACACTCAAACGACACAAGCTGCCATTGGGTGGTATAGGGGAAACTGTTGACCAATATTGAATTCCCCATGGTAGAGAAAATTAGACTAATAAAACTAACTGGGCTAGAATCATACCCTACAACATTTTCGGGCTATATGTATGGCTATGATCTTCATGAAATATTTCTAAGTTTTAGAATAGAGCTTTCACAAAATGCTGACAATATTGGCGACCCCTGGTCAATGAACCCCTATTCTCCGGCGCACTCGGTCAGTTGACGTTATGCCAGGGAAGAAAATTTTCTAGAGTCACCTCAACCGTCTTGATGCATCTAAGTATTCACCGCAAGAGGAAGTTGTTAATGCAGTCGTGCTACATGAAGAAGGGGTCATGTTACTTATTTCAAAACGACCTTGAGACTGCCACGTAGGTATAGGATGAGACTATCGACATTCATCCACCCTGGACACCTATCTTGGATGCTTGCGTGAAAACGTACTCTACTAGGCATCCCGAGTGCCCTCATGACTTGGTAACATAGGAAGATACGTATGGCTGGGTAAGCATTGAATTTAGATGCCTTGAATTGCAGACTAGGTCCTATAATACCACACCTTCCATCCTTCCCAAACGACTCGTCCGAAGAACTTCCCGTCTACCTATCATGTTACACTCGTGTCATTCTGATCCTTGTAGAGTTCAAATGTTTTATAGGTTAGGTAGTATAACTACCTACCTGCTATCCGCGTCAATAGCCCCTCGCACCGGATGACCTTTTTTAGAAAGTTAGAATGGCTGCTTTTTTGTCCACGTGCACCTAAACCACCCACCTAAGTGCTTGAAGAGAGGAAATCCTCTTCTGTGAAGTCATCAATGTCCCCCGCGTGGGGGACATCACCCTTCCAATCCCGACAAAGCATCTGGTAACACCAATAGCCATCGTCGTCATACATAGATAAGTCTTTCCACTTAGACAGTTTCTCACCTGCATGATCATTGCATTAGTCATTGCCGATCACTCAATGTCCCTATTATGCAAGGCAGCTGGCAGGGGTAGAGTTTAACGTGAGTACTCACCTTGACGAGCCATCTCTTCTCGTGCGCACTGAAGGTATTCGATCTGTTCAGGTGTTATCCCCGGAAGATTACTGTCTTCATCCATGATGACCGATAGAGGCAGAGAACCGGCACATGTAAAGTGAAAATATGCGAGCATGCTTTTGCAGGCATGTATATAGCCCTGGGTCAATCTTCCGCCGCGGGAGCCGGGCTGGTTATGCAGTTAATATCAAGTGCCCGTTCATGTTGTTTAGAGGAAGACTGCGGGGAAAATCATACCTTCAACCCCTTCCAAGCTGCATTGGCAGCCATATCCTTCAGTATCCAGCCAACATTGGACATCATGATGAACATGGCAAAGTAGATCTCAAGCCAATTTTCCCGCTTTTGCTCGTCGATTTTAGCTTTCAACCGGCGGAGAAAGAAGTGCGTATGGGGGACAAGCAAGTCGCGAATCACGATGTCATCAAGCTGCGAATCCATGATAGGTGTCACCGGGGTGATATTATGCCAGGGATGTCCGGGCTCGTCTTTTGGCTCAAGTCCTATTTCCACTCCACCGGCATAAACGTGCCATTGGGTTTCAATAAGTCGTGCTGACACCCAGGTCTCCAATGCCTCTGTCACTAGTCCGGTCTAGTCTAGGTCAATTACGAGTGCAAATAGTTTTGACGGATTGTATTAGACTTGATACGTACTTGATTGAAGGTTGCATAGGTGAGAGCTGCTTGAAAGGTTTGGCGAATGAGGGGGTTCGAGTCGGCGAGTAGCGCTTCTATATAGATCGAGCGCACTGAATGAACAAACTGGCGAATGCCTTGAGAAGCTTCTCTGAGATCACTAATGTAAAAAGGGGGAACTTCCATGGAACGAAGGTTCCCTGATAGATCTGTCCAGTTGTATGCCGTCCTATCTCCTGGCTGCGGGTCAAAGCGCGAGACTGGGACGCAAAGCGCATTTTCCAATCCTTCAGCATGGGTTTGGGTTAAGAACAGATGATGTATGTCATGGTGTTTTTGATATCTCTGCAATATCTGCTTTCCTTGCACCCAATTGCTGAGATCATCATTAATAGTTGGCCCTATTGGTGTTAGAATGAGATCATTGGTTTTGCGTATAAAACTTTTTACCTTTGCGATGTAACTGCAAGTCGAGCAGATTGATGCGTATGGCTGGCTGGCACTGGAAATTCCCCTCATTTCGCAAGTAGAAGTTGGCTAGCTGCGTTGCACATCGGGCGCAAGGTTCATAGCTATTCCCCGGCATGTCGCACTGCCACCGCAAAGCTTAGTATAGAACCCTAGAATCCTAAGGGAAGTAATCAACTTACTCGTAATCGATGCTTATGGCATCTCGGGCATGCTCCAACACGTCTTGTTACCGATGTAGCAAGTCGTTGCTCTTTGCTTACCGGCTCCCGCACAACCTGACTGAGACCAAAAATAGTCATGGTACCGGCAATCTTCCCATTGGCGTCCCTTCGGATAGAAGTTTTCGGTGCCTGAGAATGATGTTAGATTAGGGAAGAAAGATTAATCAAATGCTTATGACACACCGTTTCCGTTTTTAAGACATCTGATCTGGAAGCCAGCCCACGGGATTTGCGCTCTTTCGCTCCTAGCTTGCCATTTTGGCTGCACCTTGCCGCGGGTCTCTTCCGCGGCTTCTTGTGATTGTACTCGACAATTCGGAACTGTGTACCGACTTTGGCCTGTGACTGGCCGGTCACTGTGCCCGATGAAAGGGTAGCAGAGGAAATAGGGGAAATAGGAGAAGGGGTCGACCGGGAAGTTACTTGGCTCAGTTCAGGGGACTGGGTTGCCGACCCCTGACGGAATGGCGGAGGCGTAGGGAATGCCTCATGGGGGCTATCTAAGAAGTAATTTAAATCCCGATTGCTGCTTTCATCATGATGATGCTCATCTTGGTAATCGGTCAGTTCTTGTCGTTGGGACACAAAACCGTCATTTCTAACCTGCCCGAAACCATTGGAGGAAGAATACGGCGAATTATATGCATAGAATGACCCACATTCTGTAGATAGCTCGTTAAACTCCCCAGATTCAGAAGTTAGACGAAACATGACGGTTCATCCTCACCGTGTTTCCCGGGTTCATGGCACAGGGTGGGCCGTGAAACACAGTTGGTATAAGTTTGGAAGAACAATATGTTAGGAAGGGAAGTATATATTGTCATGGCGCGTTGCCGCACGTAAGGGGGAGGGTCTTTACGTCGGAGGCTCACCGTTGTCGTTGTGATGGCGAATACCGATTCACCAAAGGCTACACCGAATATGCGGGATGCTAGGATCAACGGGATCGCCCGCCCGCCCGGCGTGTTAGCGCGTAGCTGATCCCTTTTAGGAAATCGGTGTTGAATCACCTAAAAGGGAAAATCTGTAATACGTGGGGGGTTTGGATAAGATGAAGCGGGACAACCATGCTCACGAGCGAAGAAAGTGCTCACAATATAATTTCTCATTGTCCGGAATTAGAGACTTGGTTGGTTCTTGGTGTAGTCGACCCAAGCTGAATCAATGAGGCCTAACCATCTTTCGACCTGATGCTCTGGCAGCAACTGGATGATACCTGCATTAAGGCCCATTTCAGCGCAACAGCATGGGTGGAGGCCCTATCAGCCCGGGCGACCTGTTGGGGGAACCCCTCACCATGCGTGCAGCAACTAAGGCTGACCTCGATGCTATAACCTGGATTGTTGTGGGCGGATTTCCCGATGATCCTGGTTGCAATTATAAGTTCCCCTATCGCACCGAGTACCCGGATGACTTTCGAAAATGGACGAGGCTCGAATACGAGGGGTATCTTAACCAACCGGACAAGTACGCCTCATTGGTCACGACCGCGCCCGTCCTTGCTGAGGGCAGGGTTATTCAAAAGCCAATAGCGATTGGTATATGGGATGTCTCTGTCGAAACCAAGTCAGCAGGTAGAGGTATGCGTCTCCATACAGTGCAGCCACTATTAAATGCATATAAGACCTGACCTGCATGTAAAGATCGTGGTATTGATAAGCGACGCGACGCAAATTCGGAGCACATGAAGGCATATGCCGCCGCTTCATCACATGGATTCGAGAAATATTTCGCAAAATACGGAAATAAACAGCTCAACCTTTGGATGCTAATAACTCATCCGGATTTCCGTCGTCGAGGAGCCGCGACGATGCTGTGCAATTGGGGTCAAGAGGAGTCGTTGAAAACGGGCTGGACTTTGACTGTAATGGCAAGTCCACTAGGGAGGCTTCTTTACACGCACCTTGGCTATGATCTCGTGGGTTCAGTAACAGCGCGAGTGCTTAGAGAAGATGAACACGTAGATATTGATATCATGGAGAAGATAATTCGTGAAAATGATGATTCTGCGCTAGGGGGAAGCTCGCATCTTAAACAGTCCAAAGGGTAGGTAAGTGACACAGCTCCAGTCTGGCTTTTGAATGAAAGTTGATCCTTTCTCATAGGTCACCACACCTCCAAGTTTCCCCGGGGCCAGGGTGGACTCATTTTGGGGCCCCGGAATTATCTGGGCTCTTCCCGTTATAGGCAGTACTCCAACACCTGTTGCCCGATTGTGGAAAAGGGGGAATTCGCTCCTTACTCGACTACACGGTCGTATTCGGTTTAACATTAAAATCTTCAGTTTCCGAACTGTAAACTGGCCAACCCCTGATCTTTCTGACCACCGTATAGTCTCTATATATTGCGCTTTGAACCAGCTATTCTCGTATTGGTACATCTGGCATGTCGCGCTCTTTCAGATAGCGGTCCAATATCATGTCAAACCTCATGAATCCCAGTTTCACTTGCTCACGCGAGTTACGATTAATTTGTGTTCCGTAGTTTCCATTTTTATTCGAAGGTTTTATGGAAAAGAGACTCTCAGGACTAATTGGATTCAATTCACGAAGAATATCACCTCTCTATCCATTCTCAATCATGGTTTTATGAGGAGGACTAACACACCTCTAAGCAGCTTTCCTAGGGGGTCGTGGTTAAGATTTCTCTGGATAACTTCAAGTTCAACAGGTTCTCAACCTTTATCGGGGAGCTGGCTCACGTAGCATGGGTTGGGACGAGCTTGCTATTACCAGTGTGCATTGGATATACCCATAACACAATGTTACGATTTTCCTTGGGCGACTTTTAACCCATTCCACTTTGTTCTATACTTTACCTAGATAGGTGCCTACCTAGGTAGGTACATAGGGCTAAGTTATTTGTACTGCAACTTCACTGGCTTCCTGGACTGCAACTCCGAGTCATTCGGAACTTACTTATGACTGGGTGCTGTAACATCAAGACCGTTGGTGCATTTCCTTAACACAGACCGGGAATAAAAGACCTTTGCCTAACACATTGTGTTACCCCACCTCTGGTCAATGGGATCCTCTTCGGTCCCGATGATATTATCGACATTGTTTAATTGATAGAAACACAGTCATATTTATGAAGAATTATGCTACAAGCCCATGATAAAGCTTCGTTGGAAGATGGAGCATAAAGAAAATGTACCGTAGGCAGGTACCTAGCAGCCTAGGTAATGTTGACTCACTTACAAGATTGGGGTTTGAATTAGGGGCTCGAAACTAACGATGATGCTTCCACGGGCGTCATGCACTACGTGGGTAAATGCTTGTTATAACAATCCAACCTATCATTAAGTTGGTATAGCCCCTGGGGGCTCGAGCCTTGAAAATGGACTGGCCAACGAATGACAGTGCGGACATTTTCTTCCGCTCGTAAATGAAAATATTATTAAATGGGTTTCGGTAGAATGATCCAGCAAGTACTAACGAACACTCCTAACTGGGCCTTTAGGCTGGGGGAGCGGCGTAGAAATCTGTACGGCATCCTTGTCGTTCTAGCCGTGTAAGGCATGTCGATATGTGCACCTATCTGTCTTTATATATGAGAGATGTTAGCTCGCAAGATGTTAAAATGTTAAGATTTGTATTCTAGAGAGTTAACATATGAACACAAAGAGAAACTTGCCTTCCAATTTGTCAGCAGCGCGAATAATTTTCGTCGTGTTGGTCCTAAGCATCAGGGGCGCAAGGGCTCGGACCTCATATCCACTGCCAGATGCACCGATTTAATCACCAATATTCCGATGGATAGAAAAGGGAGATCATTAGTGTGAGTGGAGCCAGAACGTCCATAGCAAGGCTGAGCGCGGACTACGATAAGGCGTTGCCATCCGTACTAATTTCTTGCAGTATTTCCTAAATAATTATATTAGCATCCGTTCCAGAATTACGCAAGTAGCACCCCTGTTTGATGGCGTCAGGAGGCTCTTCTATGAACATACCATTCGCGGAGACGGATTGGAGAGTGCTTACACGTAGCATATTGTTCATAGCAACTAAGTAGGTGCTACACAGATGGATTCTTGGGTCATTTAGTAGACCCTAGCGGATCTCACAAGGCGGCGGGGATACTGTCCAGCCAGCTTAGGTACCTAACCTACTCTTCATAATAAAGACACGTCTTTAGGAGCGTCGGCTCCTCGCCAACGATATCATTCACGCTCACTCTAGCGAAAAACAGATCGGTAAGACAGTGAAGTATAGAAAAGGATTCATCGTCATCCTTGTAAAGCTAGTAGTCTTACTCCAAGATAAATATCGAAGTATGGTAAGACATAATATGTTGATCGTAACTGCAAGACCGGGGTTGAATCTGAGTCTAATTCTTGGCTAGGATAAGGGTGAAGTAGCGTAGCAGTCCGGCCATATTTCCCGAAAAGTGGTATCTGAAACCCCCGAGGAGCCTCCAGGCAGATAAGAGACGAATATATGTATCCGTCGTTGTCAGTTACACATGACGTTATGCCACACGATGCGTGCAAAGTGTCACCAGTAATTGTTGCTAGCATCACGTTTGGGTCAATGCCAAGTCACCCCAAGCGCAAAAACTAGGAGGTGTTGATGAAAGGGTGTTAACAGAATGTTAAAAGATTCATTACTACCAAGTCGGATTTAATGTGAGATTGTTAATAGTTCAAGCAGAGAGATATTGGCGGGGATGCGAATGGTGGTCTGTACGTCTGCTAAAATAAGCCCCCGCCCCCTATTTTCTACGCCCCTGAAGAGCAACTGTAGAGTTTGCATCGCTAGTATATTATGGGCGGCAGCTAGTGGACTTCGAACTCACATGATTATTTGGGAGGTACCTATATAATACCAGGTACTCCGAGGATGAGACTGGAATAAATGCAGCCTTTATTGATTGCCCATTTCGTAGTCAGATACTATTCAAAAATTCGAGTCTAGCTAGTAGACACTTCTGATTTATCTCATACTTCCGGGGACGGCCTGGCTTATACTGATCTCAAACCTTCGCGGGATCAAATTTCCAATCCTCGGTAAACTGACTGTACTCAACATCAGGACTGCCCGCAAAGATATTCTCGTACTTCTCCACCAAGGTCAACGGATCTAAAGCTTGTTGGAAGTAACCGTGTGTCTCGCGCTTCACGACAGGATCATTCCACATCTTTGCCACCCACTTTAAGCCGTCCTCGCTGATTCCTGTGAATGGAAGTTGATAGCTGCGAAAGCGCTGTGTGGAAATGTTAGTAACTAAAAAGCGCCTATATTAAGTGCTAAATTTCAAGCCACTTACCCATAGAACTGGCCAGAAAAAGGCATCAGCGATGCTAAATGCCCCAAATAAGAACCCCTCATCTCCCTCTCCTAGTTCTTCCAACCTTTTCTTTGTATCAGCTCGTACTTTACTCCAAAGCTCAACCATTCTTCGGATCTCCTTTGCCGCAGAATCGCTTATGGGAATCTTTCCGGTATACATTCCGAGGAAGTTACTGTCGTACGTGTTCCGAATCTCGTTGAAACCGGAGTGCATCTGTGCCGCTGCCGTTCGAGCGAGTGCCCTCAATTTGCGATCTCTTGGCCATAAGTGAAGCTCCGGATGTTGCTCCGCTAGGAACTCGCATATGGCAAGGGAGTCAGCAACCATGAAGTTTTCGTCATCCGAATCAGGCTGCAGGACTGGAAGAAGCCCCCCGGCGAAGCGAGCAGGTGGTGCGGCCTTCGGATTGGTCAAGGCGTACATCTTGACGTTGCAAGGAATGCGAAAGTACGAGATGATGAGTGCCACTCGTACACCCCAGCCTGAAATAAGAGATTAGCGAGGGCATTTCTTCTATAATTTTATTTTCATTTTGAAGCCACCATACTTGAGTATCGGGTGTGATACACATGAAGAGTGTAGTCCGAGTCTTGGTTGGGTTTACTCTCCGCCATTACGATTGATGGCTAGTAGACAATAGTTGTATATTCTTAGTATAAGAAAGAAAGAAATATAAAATAACCGTCATCCAGAGCAGAACTAGATCCAGCAATATAAGACGATTATAGTGGTTGATTTAAGCTGAGATGTGTCATAGCATGGTGATGCTTAGCCGATTGCGGCGGAACAAAATTGCTGTAGAAGTTTGACTCACGAACCTACGAAAACCCCACTGTCCCGACGAGTCTATACATTTTATAAGTGCTCTAGGTATCTAGCTAATAAGGTTAGGTATTCTATCGTATAAAAGCTATAGCATCTACGAAGCCTTTTGCCCTCAAGATCTTATCGAGATTCGGCGTCCGTCTGGAAAATTATCACCGGGTCCGTTCGCGAGACCCAGCCGGGGGAGGTCGACCTAGCCCACGGAAAATGCATCGTCGCTCATCATGTACGATCTACCGATGAATGAGAGAGCGGTTAAACGATAGATATTATCTGCCTTACACCAAGATTTACCCTATTCTGAGGGTTTTTGTTCCTTTCTATTCATCACGGGCGCGTCGCGTTAACGTGGATGACATAAATGGGTACAGTATATACCCTGACAGCCTGAGAAGCCAAGGCATGCGTCTTCGCCAGTACGACATCATCCGCCCGAATACCCGCAATGATATTGTAACATTACTACCTAGAGAACCATGGTTTCCATCAAATCGAAATTATCAAGGCCATCGCAATCGCCGCCATCCACCCCCTCAAAACCCAACTTGATGTTGTTTAACACTCTCCGAAGGGTCAGCATAGCTAAGTTTACTTTTTCCTTTTCCTTTACCAATAATGATATCACAGCTTCCATGGCCTAGCAATGGTAAGCTATTCTCTTTAAAAGTTAGGCGACCAGAAACCATCAATTTTGACATTTGAAACTATCGCGGACCAGCTGAGTTGAGGACCCTGCCGCGCTCTCAACTTAAGCATACCCCGAACGATCATTGACAAGGCAATGCTGATGTCTTTTTACTTTCACTGCCTTCGGCCATCCCTCAATTATAAGTTCTCGTGTTGTGAATAGTAGTCTCAGTATTGGTGATACTATCTAGCCATGGGAGGTCACCAGAGCCTTGCTAAAACTACTACTCCCAAATCAGCGATGCATACATCTCCACCTATCCTAATTCGCTGCTCCGAGACGATGATCCCCTACTGAACCCCGTATACGGAGATCCCTTATGCTTAACTAATAAACATAGGGGCGGTCGTCTCGGGCCAGGTTCTCGTTGCAGTCCTGGCACATCCCTCCGTTTCTGTGTGAGACCTGTCGGGTCCTTCTGCATTGGCTTGTGCCCGCGTCCTTGCAGCGGGTTGTGGTAGTCGCCGTGGACATGGTTCTGTTGCACTCCGAGCACACGGAATGCACCTTTTTCTCGACACACATTGTCGCTGACTTCTTGGTTTGGTATATGGATAGTGGTTTCTGTTGCCCAGGAGGGTGCTGCTTCTCGCGATTACCGTTGATCGTGTTGCTGCTGAATTACTGTTGATTTCCGGGTATTGCGTTGCTCGATAGTGTTGTGGTGTTATCAAAAATAGTAGAAAGGGAAGAGATTTCTCTAAGAAGCAGCCCGTGTTAAATATTAAACTGTAAGCTATTCAATGAGAGACGCATGATGTAGATATCGTCCAAGGGATAAATATTGCGACAGCATCAGAGCGTCTACCACGGTCAGGAATCAAACAGTTTATATGAATAGCCTATTCGTGCTTGAGGCATCCAAAGTCAAGAATGTTAATAATTGCCTTGCCTATTCAAACTCTCTGTTATTAGGTCAATTGCCTGTGATAGGTACCTAACTAAGCTAGGGGGGTCATTGGAGTTTTAGTTGTTAGTTTGTATGGATGTCCTATCATTCCACTATAGCAGTTACATGCATCCGTTATACGTAGTCTTTTAGTGCTACATTTGAAGTTAATGCTGGACTTGTTCACTTTTTCGAGTCTTCGACTCCCATGTTGTTAAGCTTTCGTCTATAACGCTTCTAAAACATGGTTACTTACGTAACTTCGTTCGAAGGGTGTGTATAATAGATAGTTAAAAATGCATGGGAATGAATTTGGATTAAAGTCAATAGAGTACTACTAGGAGCACGGCAACTCATTATTACTCATTATGGCGATATGCTTCCAATATGTGGTAATACAGCGAACTAAATTTTGTAACTTCCACGTTCGGACCGAACTATGATAATATTGTATAAGTATCATGCTAAGGATTCACTATCAGGGAATTGAGGTCCATCCGTATTTTCGAACAGGAATAATGTATTAGTAGTGATTATATCTGATGTTAAATAATCCTAAACGGAATTCAGGGGCTAGGCCAGCCCCAGGAGATATTCAATTATGCTTTCATCACCAATGTGAACCTTCCTAAACTCCATGGATGGTTAATGTCACAGAATTTGGATCATATGATAGTACTTGAGTAATATGATGTAAAAAATCTAAGTTGAATAGATGGCAGATGTCTATTGATGTTTCTGCTTGTCTGTTAGATAGTTACATGTACATCACTGGATGTATCCGTTGATACCCGTGAAGGGTATGTCCCTGAACTCTTGGGAACAAGGGAGAGTCTAAGGAGACAAACAACCCTACCTGTATAAACAGCTGGATCCCAACGCCAGGATAGCTTAGAGATCCTTCGCTGAACAACGTTTGGTTTTACCCTACCTATAATATGAACTATTGTGTATGTGCATCATGACATCGCCTATGTACCTACCATTACTCTCTTGAGCGTTTAAGAGATGATTTAGGCAGCTTAATTACCTACCTCATATTCTCCCAGAGTCTTAACAATACCCCTTGGGTGCAACTGTCCTCTTATTAATGGTCATATGGCTTATGAGATTTCTTGTTAACGGTTGGTTCCATCGTGCAGCTCCAAGAACGATGTAATATTGAAATGGATTATCAATGACAAAATCTGACTACGCCTAACTAAACCCCCTTCTTAACGTGGCTTCAGTTCCCCCTTATTAAGTCGCGTTTTTACCTATACTCTAGATCTAGTTCAACGTGGAAGCTATTATGTAGAATCAATCCTTTTCATTAATTCCTAAGTACGTAATTCTTGATAAACTCGGTGAATATGTACGTATGAGGGCGATGCCGTTAGTTCTTATGATATGCGTTAAGAATGTGCTACTCATCAGTGAATGGAAGTATTGATTATACCGAATATATGTCAAGCAGGATGCGACGATCTAGCTATCGGCTCTGGAGGCATCTCGGTAAGGATTTGTCAGGGTTAGGGTTACCTAGAGCCGATTGCGATCCTGTTCAATCGAATCGCCTTGTTGCGTGTTGCAAGTTGAATGACTAAGCTGTGCTTCCATTACGGCTGAGTAATCTGCGTCGATGTATATTTTCCCCTTCACGTTTTGTATAAGTGATTAAACATGTCGCCATAATTCCTCTCACAACCTACTTTGTGCAGTTTTTCTCACCGGTAGTCACCATGAGAATATAATATTTTCAATATCGGCCGTAACAATGTTGCTTCATGGTGACTTATACACCATGGTAAGAATAGCAACTTTGTACGCCTTTGTTGGTATATACGTACCTACGTACGAGAGGCGTGTTCCTGGCGGATTTATTCCGATGGAATCTGAGACATGCTCATCAATAACGCCTGGCAGAGGCACATACCTCGAGTACCCATGGCATCCAATAGTACCTGACCTGGAGCAGAAATTGACCCCAAAGCCTTGGTACTTAATCACCATGTTGGGTCCTTGCGCAGAAAACTTCCTTTTTATCAGAGCAGACAATAAGACAATGGCTACATAGGTAGCACCCGACCCCAATCTTACCCCGCCCCTTCCCGGCCTCCGATAATCATATTATAGTATCGTTCCCGTAGGATATCGCCTGTGATAACTTCTTCTTGAGAATTTCACCTATCAATTAAGGCGCCATCCTTCAACGTTTATCAAAGAGACATAATTACGCAGGTATCCAGGCTGGTTTGAATCCTATCCTTTGTACCTGCCAAACCTATGCTCAGTTATTAATCTTAGGAGCTATGCATGTTACGATTAGTAGTGTTACAGAGAGATAGTGGTTGGTTGTGGGCAAGTTAATTGCATGCAGATTAATTGTTACCTGCGCATTCCTGATCCTACGCTCCGTCTAAAGCCTCGTCTTGTCGTAAGTATCTCGCAGCAAGCAGAAGAGTGTCATTAGAGGTCCGGAAGCGTAGCCTACTTCGTGCTTACGATGGTCCTACAATGATTTATTGGTGACCGCCAACAACGCCATGCAGAATATTTAGATACTTTACGGGCTCCGGACCCAGCCTTTCTTGTCCGCCCTTCTCTCGCCGTTTCCCATCTCTAGTCCACTGCAGAGGCTTCATAGGAGAGAGTCCACTACTTGTATTTTCTAGTTTACGACATAAGAAACCAGCTCGATAAGTATTTAATTCGCACTACATGGACCCGAATAAAACGCCAGCACTTCGCCCACCGCCGGGTGTGGAGCCGAATCTCATTAATCCGGCCACATTACTACCGCTAAGAATTGCGGTATCAGCAACATGTCTAGCTCTCTCAATCGCATTTGTTGCTATAAGGATCTACATGCGGGCTCTGATTAAAAAGTTTGATATGGAAGACGGCAAGTGCTAGATTTTCTGTTTGATGGTATGAAAGAGCTAATGGCTTTCTAGGCGTTCATATATTTTCTCTGGTATGTATTTCCTGTGGCTGCGATGTCACCGTAAACTTACCCCCGCAGTTGAGCTTTGCCGCCTACGTTGGCGTATCAATCGATTGTGGTATACATGGCGATGGGAAACACCAAGTAATAAATACCCTGATTTCGTCCTCACATCAGTTGGGCTCTATAAAGAGGACTGTCTGATCGACCCTATTATCTGGTATCCTTTGATGATTAACCAAATATTATAGTGGAATGTTACCTTAAATGACTTCAGTAAAGACCTTCAAGTCAGTATTTCCTTTTTTTTTTCAGCTCGAAATCACAATGGCAGGCTAAACTCAGGGATCGAACAACAGCTGCAGAATATTGCCGAGATTCTATACTGCCTGACGATGTTTACAGCCAAATATGTCGTTCTCCGTCAGATTCAGTGGATCTTTTGCGATCGTGATCGTAAAGGCTTTACGTATAAGGCGGCCCAACTTCTTATTTGGTTAAGCTTAGCCAATGGCGTTTCCGCCGGACTCCTTTTCATCTTCTCATGCACTCCTCGCGAGAAAATATGGCATCCCTATATCAAAGGCCACTGCGTCAACACGGGCGATGCTACTATTGGTTTTACCTGCATCAATACAGTCGCCGACTTTCTAATCCTTATGATTCCCCTTGCCGCTGTTTTCAGGCTGCAGATGCCATTGGCAAAAAAGATCAGGGCTGCAGCAGGATTCTCGGTTGGCATCTTGTATGAAGTGGCTCTATATTCACAGTACTTCTAAGCTAATGAATCATTGCAGTGCATGCGTCGCTAGTGTGGTGCGCCTTTATACACTGTAGTGTTGTTTCACTCCGAAGATTTTACTTGGGCCTTCTTGCCTGTAGGCAACTGGACGTAAGTTCTTTTCTCCTCCTTCCATCTTCTTCTGCGTAACTCACCCTTGTTGATTTTCTTAGGATGGCCGAGTTTACAACAGTGTTCGCGGTTTCTTGTTTCCCCTATTTGCCAGGCTTAGTAAAACGCTTCAGTCAACCAGACAAGAAAGAATCTTCATACGTCAATACCACTCACCCATCCGAGAATCCGCCATCTAGAACCCGAACTGGTAGTGATTGGAGAGATACAGCCTATCGGGGTGAAAGTGACGATGCAATAGTGTTGGGTGATTTGAATGGGAGCGAGAGAACGCTCAGCAATGATGAATTGGAACTTCCTGTAACTCCCTAAAGATCTCTCCATAACCCCGATTTGATTACGGGGTTTGATTCGTCACCTACCTAACTATTACATCAGAGGGGTGGTCAGGCTCCTTGGCTATAATCAAGTAATATCATTCGCTTCTCATCATTACCAGGCAACTCCTGCAATCCTTTCTCGCCTGTGGCCAAGATGTTGTGGAGATGAGTCACAACTACTAGGCAGCTCCAGCTTCAGATGACTAAGCCAATGCTAAGCCTCCCTCCTTAATTATAAGAAGGATTAATTCCCCCCCACGACTTTTCGACCCAGATATCATCTTTTCTCTTTATGAAGTATCAAATAACCTTCATCTTCCAATACTCTGCACCATCTCTGTTAGATTTTAACCACCTAGCATGGCGTCAACCAATGGCGGCGCGTTTTCCGAAACTCTTCAGGAGGTCACCAACACCAAACTTGAAGAGCTGTCTAGACGTCGCTCGGACTTTGAAACCACAAAATCCAACATTCTTTCTATGCTTGCAAATGAGGCAGACCCATCCCGCCGCCTCTACATCTTGAGCCAAGGTGTGAAGGCCAGCTATGCCTTGAAGCTGGGCAAGTACAAACGGGTCCACAATCCCTCGCAGTCAAGAAACCCAGCCCTTGAACTTGAGCTGAAGAATCTTGATTCCTTCCTCACCCAAGCCAAGTATGATCCGTCTGTGTCTTCAAAGATGATGCGCACCTGGGAAGAGTCTTTGTTTCGCCATCTTGACATGCAATCACTGAAGTATCAATATGCATCGCTCTATGCCCAACTCGTGACCGAGTGGTTATCGACAGAGAAGTCTCGGGGGAGCGAGGAGACTGATGTCGCGATGACCGAGGGTTTTGAGGATGTCGCCGGTGTGATGAAGCAGGAAGCTCGACAGCAATGGGAGGGCACTGTTTTCGAAGCAGCCAAGATTGATCAAGAAGCACTTGTGTCCTACTTGAACAAGCTCTTCAGTGTCCATGACCGAGAGACGCCCACTAAGCTCAAGGCATTGAATCAGCTACGAAGCAAGGTGACAGAATTCGAGGATAGATTATTTATGCCGAATCAATTCAATGCAGCGGCCTTGCGACAGGCAGCTGACGGCTTATTGTCCTCTGACCTTCTCTCGGATGAGAAACGAGAAGTATTGAGAGACTTCAAGAGTAACTCCGTAATTTTGGGCGAGATTGCCGATGTATTGAACATGCGGATCACAGCGCTAGACTCGTGGACGTGGGGCACCAGTGTGCCTTTGGAACAGCGACGACAAATCACCGGTGTGTACAATGTGGTTATGCACGAGAACCTCATCCAGGCGCTGTTCTTGCAACATATTGGTACCAAGTGGTCTGTTTTTCTGAAAGGAGTCTTTCACGCATTTCGGAAGACCAATGGTGCATGGCAGTCCGGCACGAAACAGATCCCCGACATCGATGAGAAGCGTCGGGGCTTTTATCTAGGTGAAGAGAAAGCTCGGAGCCACAGCGTCCAGGCGGTTAGGAACCGAGTATACCGCAAACATTACTTCATGGCCAATTTGTTGGATCACGAGTCGCAGCGAACCGAAGCTATTGAAGGCGAAGAGGAAGCCGAGTTCCAGGCAGCGCCAGCACAGCAACCCAGTGCATCAGGCCCAAATGGCGCTGCGTTATTCGGCACTACGAACACGATGGGCGCGCGCCCAGGTTTGTTCGGTGCGGTAAGCCAGCAAGTTTCAGGATATCGCCCATCAGGCGCGCCGCCGCCGCCGCCACCAGCGCGAAAGGGGCTCGGAGCTGGAGTACCCAAGCGTCACCGTAAAATTGCAGTCAATCAGCCAGAAGATGACGAAGACGGAGGCACAGACTTGGAGGGAGACGAGGACTCAACTCGGAAACGTCCTATGCAAATGAAGCAGCGGTTGTTGCGTCTTCTATCGACCGAAATTGCCATCAACACGAAACTGTACGGCGAATTTACTGCATTTCACTCCATGTTTGAAAGGTGGAATACACTACTTCCCCACGAAACTATCCTCACGATCATGTCCTTCCTAGGAGTCTCAACGACGTGGCTCGACTTCTTTAGAAAGTTCCTACGGGCGCCCCTGAAGTTCCTTGATGATGACGCTTCAACATCCCCGCGCGACCGATCTAGGGGTACACCCGCATCGCACGTCCTCAGTGACGTTTTCGGCGAATCCATCCTGTTCTGTCTAGACTTTGCCGTCAATCAGTCTACAGGTGGATCCGTTTTGTATCGGATGAAGGACGACTTTTGGTTTTGGTCGCGAGACCACGGCGCCGCTGTGACGGCGTGGAAATCGGTGACCGAGTTCGTCAACGCCACCGGTACTTACATCGATAATTCAAAGACAGGTACTGTTCGCATCTCACGGGATCCGAGTGTATCTCTTGATATCGATAGATCACTCCCGATAGGCGACATTCGCTGGGGATTCCTCAAGCTGTCACCCAAGAGCGGGAAGTTCGAGATCGACCAGCAAATGGTTGACAAGCACATTATCGACATGCGAAAACAGCTCCAGGACAAGAAAAAGAGCATCATATCTTTCATCCAGGCCTGGAATACCTACGCTGCGACGTTCTTCACTTCCAACTTTGGAAAGGCGGCGAACTGCTTCGGGAAGGACCACGTCGCGCAGATGCTCGCAACTCACAAACGTATTCAGCGTAAAGTGTTCTCCGCGTCGTCTTCGTTAGGATCTAGCAGCGCAACCCATGAAAACGCCACCAACATCGTCGACTATCTCAAAAACCTCATGTATGAGCGATTTGGCATTTCAGACATCCCCGATGCCTATCTATTCTTCCCCGTGCAGCTAGGCGGACTCGACCTCAAGAGCCCGTTCGTGTCTATCTTGCAGGTCCACGACACTGTGCTCGAAGACCCATCCAAAGTTCTGGAGAAGTTCTTTGAGTCCGAGAAGGAAGAGTACAATTCGCGCAAGGCAGACTTCGAGAAGGGCGCGATTGATCGTTGGACTCTTCCCGCTCCCCACTGGCGACCTGATTCCAAGAGCGACCAAGACAATTTCATGAGCTTCAACGAGTACATACGATATCGCGAAGATCTCGAGTATGACTTCGAATACGACCTCTATGACGCCTACAAGGAGCTCCTGAAGGTACCTAAAGAGCAAAGCATCCAAACCGAGGACGGAAAGCTTGCCAATGGGATTAAATCCCTGGCCCAGCAGGGTAATCTGAAAGGAATCCATGGTAACTGGTCCACGATGGAACCATACTGGAGATGGATTGCTCAACTTTACGGACCTGAGGTTATAGACCGTTTTGGTGGCTTGAACTTGGTCGAGCCTGGTCTATTGCCTATGGCCATGGTGAGCATCTTCAGGGACAAGAGAGTGACATGGCAAGGTTAATCTCCGAGGGGAAGTCACTATGTACCCATATTAACAAGGAAACGAAGGAAAGTTTTGCTGTCTTCAGTCACTACAAACTAGCCAATCTGTTTTTGGACAAAGGGAAGTGGATAAATTGGTGCTATCTAAATGATTGTTGTGTACCATGAGTTAGGTACCTAGGTGGTTCGTGACCCCAAGGGGTGCTGTTGCATAGTATCTGTGTAGAAGGGACATGTAGTCTAGGGTGGTCTTGAGGTAGCCTTAAGTAGTCTTAGCTAGTAAAAATTCACTTACCAAAGCCCTTCGAATCTTATACTAGTCTGGTCGGTATACTCGACGCCCATTAACCATTTCCTGCCTGACCTGCGACGTCAACCTCTTCATCGGCCTCTTCATCAGCCTCTTTTGATTCTCGTGACTCTTGCGAAGCTTGTAGGTCTTGCGGCTCGCGTCTCGTGTGACGGGGGAGACGAAGCTGTTCTGGCAATTCCATGCCCAAGAACGCCTTCATAACCACCATAGCCGCAAGCTTTGGCTCCATCCGGATAGGTCCTATCAGAATTAGTCGCAAACGCTGCAGATCAAGGGAATGTGGGATTTGAAACGTTTCGTCTCCCTTTTCTCCATGCACAAGACACTTACACGTCGTGGCGTACTTCGTAGCGACGTGGTGAAATATGAACTTGGTGCCATTCGGATTAAGGTAACAAAGACCGTAACATCCAGTTTCGGGATTTCCAATAATGAGGTCTGGATCACCGTTGTAAGTATTGTTACCTTGGTCGAAAACTAGGACTCTAAGTTCATCCTCCAGCTCCTTTGGAAGAAGCCTGGACCTTCTTGGAGGTCTCTCTCGAGGAGCGAAAGCCATTTCAAAGTTAAATGAGTGTTAGAATAGTATGCAATTGTAGAATTTAATGTGAAAATTCCACGTTATGAATATTATTTGGCTAGCATACGTCATGATGCTTCCGTCCATCTCGCTTTTTAGTATACTTTGGCACATCTACAGTAGTATGTAAACATTGAATCTGAGGGAAGACAAAGAACATTGTTCAGTAACACTGTCGAGGATAGTTGTAGACGTAAATGCCTTAAAATAGCGTGAGCACCTTGGTCAAACAAAGCAAACATTAGCCAATATTAGACGTGGTCCCCTCGAGTACAGTAGAGGATGCCTGACTCGTACACAGTAGTAGTACGACCGAACTATTTAAGTGAACAAGAACAAGTCCAAAGTTTTCAAAAAGAAAGATTGTGTGCGTTCATTAAGACTGCGTTATGTAAATATAAAAGTGCAATGAATCCCAGCGAAAATGCGATTTTTACGTGATTCATCCTCATGGCTTCGCGAGCCAAATACCTCAAGGTGTTACTCTGCCTCCTATTCACACGCTTTCACATCATTAACCTCCTTATAGTAATATATTTTGATATGCCAACGAGTCTTCCCGCTCCTCCCCGCCCGGTGGGCGATTACACTTTCAGGCAAAACCTGATGGTCGGTTATGCTTCTACGAACTACCACTATATTATAACTCCTGAAGAAGCAGAGGAGATAGCAAACAAGCCATTTGTAAGCAAAACGCCCCCTTTCTTTTTTCCCCGTCTCCTTTTTCCCTTTATTTGAAGAAGCATTGCTAACTTTCTTTTAGTGGACAGACGTCGACGCATTTTGCGATTACATGATGCACGTCAACTTTGGCGAACCTATTCCGGGCACGAACAACGTTAGACTCCCTAGCACTATGAGGATATATACTGACGCCGAACTCGACGCGATGGACGCCGGGATAATGGGCCTATCACCTACCACAACCCTTTCCACTGCTTATAGGGAGTCATATACAACAGATACCGGTCTCACAGTCCGGCATACCCTCTCTAACACTAATACCGACCCTGAATTACCTATTAGCACTGATGAAGATTACTTAGATTTTGACGGCTTTATTGAGGTCGAATTTGAAGGCGAGTTCCTTCCACTCTATACTCCAGAAGTACTACCCGTGTACAAACCCTCTGCAACCCAACCCCCCTTGCCCCTCCCCTCCTTAGCAGTGTGCAGCGCGAATGCATTTCATGACACACTCCCCGAAGAACCTCCCCCATATACAGAAGAAGAACATGAGTCACGAGAGGATGCCCCCGAAGAGGACCTTACCATGAATAGGGTTGCTGGGGAAGATAATACGAGCGACGGTCGAGATGACCATGAAAATGAAACAGAGAAGGCTAAAACCAAAGGGGCCTCATTACACGACATGACCCTACGACTAGGCCGAAAGCTGAAAAAGGCTCAGCGAAAAATGGTCAAAGAGTTCGACACTTTGTTGCCGAAGAAAGCCGTTAATTGGACTCGTCAGTTACGAAGAAAGACAAGGGAAGTAGGCGCGAGCATGCCAAGATAACATTTCTCTTCTTGTTTTGGTATAGTATAAGCGACATGAAGGCAGCAGCTGTAGGGTTTCGAGTCACTCTTTGTTTTTGTTTACATTGTTTTAGGTATGTTTTTGCTGGTTTGGCGTTGAAGAGTTGACTCGATACCATGCGGTTGCCCCTTATGGTGCATATAGATATCCATGCAAGAAGAGAGGTTAGACAGAAGCTTTCACAGAGCTGAGGAAGTAAGTAGGCTTAAGCTTCGATGTACATCAAGTTTTTATATAATAATTGATAAGTAGCCAATACCTATTCCCCTAGGAGTAAGAAACTCTATTGCGTGTCTAGGGACTGAATATGAGTTCATGGTGATGTTAACTTCTCTCGGCTCCACCATTACATATAATGAAAACGCCCTCCTTATATGCACCTATCCAATATATACTCCTATAAAGGCATATTTATACCTGTCTATACGACACTTTAATTAATTAAACCTAACCAAATGCTTCACCTCATTCCATCCCGCCTCCTTACTATTACGACCAGTCACAAAATGACCTCCCCGCCAAAAGACATCACCATAATAGGCGGGGGCATCATCGGATGCTGTACCGCCTATTTCCTCACTCGACACCCTTCCTACTCCCCCGAAACTCACCGAATCACTTTGCTCGAAGCCTCTTTCAGTAACGACGGCGGACGAACCCCAGACAGCATCAAGGATCCGGCGACCTTAGCCGACCCCGCGACTGCGTCTAGGAAGAACCCCGCCCACGAAGGAATCGCTGGTGGCGCGAGCGGGAAGGCCGGCGGCTTGCTTGCGTTATGGGCATTTCCCAACAACATTGTACCGTTAAGTTTCCGGTTGCATGACGAGCTGGCAAAAGAGCACGGCGGTGACAAGAGGTGGGGATACAGACGATGTTATGCAAGTCAGGTCGATTGCCGCGCACGTCTACCGCCAGGCTTCAGTAGTACCGAGCTGAACGAAAAGAATGCGAACGAAACGAAACCCGTCAGCAGTGGCGCGGAAAAGGCGTCAAAGGGACTCCATAAAGATCATAAGAAAGATTTGAAAGCACTCCAAAAATTAGGCGCGCCTGAGGATCTAGATTGGTTAGATACGGAAGAGGCGCTGAGTGCTTACGAAGGGATGGGCACACCGGATAATACAGCGCAGGTTCACCCTGAACTATTCACGCGAAGCATGGCACAGCTAGCCGAGGACAGCGGCGTGAAGATCGTGACAGGTGCCCGAGTCACATCTATCAACAAGACAACAAATGAAAAGAGCGTAGAGAGCGTGACGTACGAGAAGGATGGCAAAGAGCAGACACTTCCCACGACAGACTGCGTAGTCGCCGCTGGACCATGGACCCGACGTCTCTTACCCGAAATCCCCGTCGTCGCCGCCCGAGCGCACAGCGTCGTGATCAAGACGCCAAAGCCGGTATCCGCATACGCACTGTTCACGTCGATCATGCTGCCGGCCGGCTTCCCCACGCCCACACCCCAAGACGCCAAGGGATCGCGCAAGGCGCCACGGCCACTCTACGGCTCGCAGATCGTGGAGCCCGAGATCTATGCTCGCCCTGACGGCACAGCGTACGCCTGTGGACCCACCGACAGCGTGGTAGAGCTCCCGCTCACCACGGCCGAGGTGGAGGTTGACGTTGCGCGCTGCGATGATATCATATACCAAGTCGGTGGTATTAGTGACGAGCTGGGCAAAGACGGCGAGGTGCTGGCGAAACAGGCTTGCTATCTGCCGCAAGGAGGACCGTACATCGGGCCCATAGACCACACAAAGGGACTCTATGTTGCGGCGGGCCATACATGCTGGGGTATACAAAATGCGCCCGCGACGGGCAAGCTGGTTAGTGAAATCATACTTGATGGGAAGCCCAAGAGTGCCAGACTGGGTGGGTGCGATCCTAAGTTGGTCTTATGACCGAAGTGGATGGGTGTTCTGGGTTGTAGATAAGCCGATTAAAGAAATGTCCATTATATTCGTAACGACGGTAAGCTATACTCGATGATGATGGCGTGACTCCGCGTGGGTGTATATATGGATTTTGGTTTCGGCCATTACTCCTAAAGGGTAGGTCAATCAAGTTCTCCAGAGAAGATGAACCAAATTGTATCGCTACCTAAATAAGGACGTCTGAGAACAAACCCGGACTTCACGGACAGCTGAAGGATTCAAAAGCTATATCACACCACTTAGATACTAGTGGAGCGATTATACTACTCAAGGATGAGCTACTCCTATCTCTAAATTAGGTAATGCTAATAGGCACGTTGAGTCAACTCCGATTCACGCCTTATGGCCAACCTAATGCATACCTCCACATCCTATACCCAGACATTGATTTCAATCATCAAAGGAGGTATATGGGAACAACCACCTAGAAAACAAGATTTGTAAGACGGAAAGGTCGAGTTAAAATATCACAAATACATATTTATCTTACCCAGGTACGATGGCTACATCAACTACCACCAGCCTACCGCCGTCAAATTTGCGCCTAGGTTGGGTTGGCTTAGGTAGCATGGGCAGCGCGATGGCGAAAAACATCCACAAGTACCTCTCGTCCCAGGGGCAGCAACCACTACGTTTCTTCAACCGGACAGCTTCCCGCGGTGATGCGCTCGAGAACCTCGGAGGAATCCGATGCCAAGACGTCGCTCAAGTCGCCAGCGAGAGTGACATAATCTTCATCTCAGCAAGCGACGACGAGGCCGTAGAGTCCATCGTAAACCAAATCCTCGACTCAGGGGATATAGCAGGCAAGATCATCGTCGACACAACGACCATCCACCCCAACACAACAAAGGCGCTAGCCGCCAAACTGAAAGAAAGAAATGCCGAGTTCGCGGCTACCCCAGTATTCGGCGCAACACCAGTCGCGGAATCAGGACAATTACTCGTTGCGTTTGGAGGTTCGACAGCGGTATACGAAGCGATTAGCCCCTATCTCAAAGGCGTCATTGCGCGCGAAGTCTTACTTGTCGGCGAGGAGCCTGAGAAGGCGAGCTTGCTGAAGACTACGGGGTACGTCTGCTTCTAACTATATACATATCAACCTGCCTCACTCACAATCCAGCATAAGTAGGTAGAAAACTAATACTTGACTCATTTAGGAATATCCTCATGGCCGGCCTAATGGAGCTCATAGCCGAAGGCCACGTCTTCGCCGAAAAGACAGGGCTCGGCTCGGCCGTACTAGAGCGTCTCCTAGAGCTTAACTTCGGCGCAGTCGCGCACTCGGACTCGGTGCGCATGACGACGGGGGTGTACGCGCCTGGCCGAGGCCAAGCACCGTGGTCCGATCTAGATCTGGCGCTGAAGGACGTGGGACACGGCGTGGACTGTGCTGCACGAGCTGGCGTTCCGCTGAAAGTCGCTGATACGGCGCTGGAGCATTTGAAGAGGGCTAAGGAGTACTCGGTGCAGAATGGCGGGAGGAAGTTGGATTCGTCGTCTTTGTATGGTGTAGTCAGACAGGACGCCGGTTTGGACTTTAGGACGGAGCTTGTGAGAAAAAGAGATGAGGAGTGAACCAAGCGAAAGCGTTAGTTATATGGATTTATTTTCCAATGACATTTGTTGTGGCTTATAGCTTCCTACTCCAGATGCTCTCATGGGCTATTCTTCAGAGATTTGCCTGTCTTCTAACCCTAACCCTTAAACCACAATACACGCTTGAAGTAAGGGTTAGGGTTCTTCAGATAAGACTAAGCCAAGGGAACATTCATTTCTGTTCAATCCATGATCGAGAAATTTACAAAGTCCTTCCCATATACCGAAATATCCAGTCATAGATCAGCCCTCGCTTCCTCGCCAGCCCAAGCTCGCCGAATCAACTCCCTAATTGGACCTCTCTCAATGGGCCGAGGGTTCCAATAGGGATTGCTTACGGCAATATCTGCTGCTTTGTCAATATCACTTTCCTGCATCCCAAGTGCCTTCAGTCCTCTTTTAACTTTCAACTTGTTTAGAAGGATATTCAGTCCCTTTGTGGCATCTCCCTCGCTTCCCGGCAGTACCGCGGCCAGCGCTTCCATCGCTGCAGGAACCTTCGGGGCATTGTATGACAGGGCGTGAGGCAGAATTATAGTATGCGTCTCCGAGTGCGGCAAGTTGAAGCTACCTCCGAGGGTATGACATAGTTTGTGGTGGATGGACATGCCCACGCTTCCTAGACAAATCCCGCAGATCCAAGCGCCATATAGCGCAGATGTACGTGCTTCGCGCGAGGAAGGCTCGGAAACCAGGATGGGAAGAGATTTTGCAAGAGCTTTCACCCCCTCCTGGGCGATGACATTCATAATCGGATTGGTGTCGCGAGAGTATAGTGCTTCAACCGCATGTGCAATAGCATTAACACCACTCGTAGCCGTTAAACTAACTGGGAGGGTCATTGTAAAATCGACATCGTACACAACGGCGTCCGGCAAGATTTTAGGATCATTCCTTGTCGTCTTCCTCCCGGCGTCGGTCTCGCCCAAGATTGGAGTGACTTCACTGCCTGCGTATGTCGTCGGGATGGCCAAGTGAAAGAGCCCAGTCCGAATACTCAAGGCCTTGCCAAGACCAACGGTGCTACCACCTCCAATAGAGATAATCGAGTCGGCGCCCGATGATTTCACTTGGTCGAGCGCTCTCTCAGTTACCTCGACGGGGGTGTGCATGGTCGCCCCAGAAAAGGTGCCAGAGACAGCATCCCCGAGGACACTCTTGAGCAAGTCGATATGGCTCACTTGCTGAGGTGTGCTGAGGAGAAAAGGCTTGGAGACTTTTGCTCGCGCCAGTTCCTGTGGTACCTTCTTGACAGTGCCGCTCCCGAATACAACTCGGGCAGGGTTGGCGTCATATTCAAAGCCATTCATGTTTAGGTACCTAGTGAGAGCTGGTTTATCGTACTAGCGATTTGCGTGTCCGTGGTTTATAGGAGTGACTTGTAATTCCAGAGGTTTCGACCCGACGACAATCGTACAGCGATAAGTTGGAAGGCACATCTATTTAATAGATAGATATAAATCATACCTACTGCAATCTCACGTACCGGACTATTGGGTTCCGCGGATATAGAGTGCTAGCATATACCGAACAACGACCTATCCTCCGGTATCAAATGCCGACGCTACATGATGCAACAGAGTCAGCAGCGCCGAATCCGTACGCTAGGAGGTATTCCCCGCATCGGGATGCGAGGAACATATTCGGTTCGATTGCACATCATCCTGGGGTCGAAATTGGAACCAAAGTATATCATGTCAATTATAGAATGATTGGAATATAATTATTAAACGTGAATTCGATAGTTGAAGGAGCACTATTGTGCCCATGTAGTTCCTAAAAGTCATATTTGGTGTATGAGAAGTGATGCGAAGGGCCATTTGTAGTCCCCGTACATCGAATTGCTGAACTGTCTCCCGTCTGAAGTTTAAGTATAATGGAGACGAAGCTGCTTGAGCGATAGACATATAAGTAGCGGTATGCAAGATAATTGAATATCAGTTAATTTTAGAAGCGAAACACGTCAATTCCAAGATTTAACTATTTTTTAGGTAGGTAGCTTCCAAGGTTAAATTCTGTTCGAACATTGGACGAAGAATTAGTTAGTTGAAGATGGCAACTGAAAACTCAGCGACCGACCCCTGTAGTTATAGCTAGGACGGACCTACGGTATTGGGCAATCGACTGAATTTAGCGCTGGCTACCCCGGTCGTCCCGCAAGTTTATCAGCCCAACCCGTCCAACCGGCCAAGTTTTGACGTTTCAATAAAGTCCATCGCTCTGACAACGACGTTACGGTAACGTAAACATACTTTCCAAGTTGGCACCGTTACTTTTGAACCCCTGTAACTGCAGTTCTATGTACCTACATTTTCAACGCCTACACATTCCAGAGAATTAATCTTAATTCTACCTACCATTCATTCTCGATTGTTGAATGGCACTTTGGTTGATTGACGACGAACTAATTTCGAGACATTTTGAAGCGACTAAGATCGCAACGATAATACCACGCCCACGCGAACTTCACCGACACTGTTGAACATTCATTGCAGACGACACCGCCGCTTTCTACGAAGGAATTGAGGAGGATGCCCGCGGCCATAGAGGGCCCGACAGTTACCCTGTCGTGTATGTAGTCCAGCAATTATATTCGACTAACGAATTAAGTTACTGATACACTAGATAGTCGCCAATAACTTCTGGGGCAAAGATGACGCCGGTGTAGGGCCATTGCTTGATCGCATGGCCTCTGCGAAGCAGACCAGCGACGAGTTAAGATCATTCTATACTGGTGAGTCCTCTCTGATGTATTAGCCACTTTGCGAAGCTAATAGACTGGTTATAACAGCCCGCGCCTCCATTGAAGATGAATACGCCCGCAAGCTTATGTCCCTAAGTCGAAAATCATTGGGTACGCACGAAATGGGAAGCCTCAGAGCTTCACTAGACACCCTACGAGGAGAGGTCGAGTCCATGGGAAAGCAACATTCTAGTATCGCAGCCCAGATGAAGACCGAACTGGAAGAACCACTTGCCGCCTTTGCTGGAGGAATGAAGGAGAGGCGTAAGATCGTCCAAAATACTGTAGAGAAGCTTCTCAAGGTCAAGATACAACAAACAAATATGGTCAATAAGGTTAGCAGTCTTAGCATATTGCCTCGTAAGCCAGAGCTAACATGATATAAATCTCAGACCCGTGACCGCTACGAGCAGGATTGTCTAAAAATCAAAGGTTACCTCGCCCAGGGACACATGGTTATGGGTCAGGAGGAAAGAAAAAATAAGGCCAGGTTGGAAAAGACTCAGATCAGCCTTGCCACAACCAACACCGAATATGAGAACGCAGTCAAGATTCTCGAAGAAACGACTGCAAGATGGAACAGGGAATGGAAGGCGGCTGCCGACAAGTTTCAAGATCTCGAAGAGGAGAGATTAGACTTCACGAAGAGCAGCTTATGGACCTTCGCCAACATCGCCTCGACCGTATGCGTTAGTGACGATGCGTCGTGCGAAAAGATCCGTCTCTCCCTCGAGAAGATGGACGTTGAGGACGACATAACTCACTTCATCACCGAGAGGGGAACCGGCCAGGAAATCCCTGACCCTCCCAAGTATATCAACTTCTGTCGTGGGGATGTGGAAGACCACCATTCAGAAGTATCTGATGACGAGAATTATTCAGTAGCACAATTCCCACGAAGCATCAATCCTGCTTTCCGCAGCTCTTCGCCACAGCCATCCACATTTGAATCACATCATGATCCAAATTCGGCTCTTGCTCGAGATCTAGCACACCAAGAACCCCCCACATCATCAAGTAGAGAATTGGCGATGACCATACAGAAGTCCTCGGCGATTCCCGAACTACCTCAACAGGATCGACGTCAAGCAAACGCCATGCAGCAACAATATCCGAGAAGTATCAATCCTGGCTTCCGTGCTCCTTCTCCACAACCCTCTACCTACGAATCCCACCATGACCCCAATTCTTCACTTGCGCGAGACTTGCAGCGCCGTGATCCTAACCCACCCGTCGCGAGAGATATTCCGCGAGAGGTGCAGCGGATTGACCCTATTCCCTCATTACCCCGAGAGGTGCAACGACATGAACCGGAGCTCTCTCTTTCACGAGATTTGCAGCGCCGCGATGTCAACGCTTATGCTCCCAGGGATGTACAGCGTTACGAGCCTGATACTACCCTTATTAGGGACCTTCAGCGTCGCGACATCCAATCTTCACTCCCTCGGGACGTCCTAAGAGATGTGCCCCGTGATATCCCCAGAGAAGCACTTCGAGATCTCCCCCGCGAGATAGCTCGGGATGTACACCGAGAATCACCACGAGACACTCAGAGAGACGTACAGAGAGAAATGCAGCGGGAAGCACAGCGGGAAGCACAGCGGGAAGTGCAACAACGAGAAATGCAACGAGAAGTACAACAACGCGAAGCGCAACGAGATGTGCAGCGAGAAGTGCAGCGTTATGAACCTGGACTCGCTCTTTCTAGGGAACTCCAACGCCGTGAAACAAATCCTCCCATATCCCGCGAACCCCCGCGCAACGAAGCGCCGCCACCGTCTACTCGAGAGCCCTCATCTCCCCAGAAAACGCCACGCGCTGCAGTTGCTCAGCAAGAGCAGCGACAAGAAAGTGCTAGCGGACAGCAGTACGACGCATCCCAATTTGCTTCTGTCCCTCACGATCCATATCCCATGGATGGTATGACAATGCTCTGCCGCACTGATGGTATGAATTCGGCTACAAGCTCGAATTTGTCAGCACGACCATCAAGCCGTGACGACAACAGCGAATATTCTAGTCCAACTTCTTTCTCTAGTCAGGAACCACCAAGCGGCAAGGTATCACCCGTGAAGCAGGAGACAAAGCAAGAAGTGAAACCCGAACCCGTAGCAGCCCCACAACCAGAACCAGAAACACAACTAGAAAAGCGCATGGTCAAGAAGAAGAGCGGGTTCTTCCAGAATCATAGCCCATTCCGTAGGAAGAGCGTCAAAGAAGTCCAGCCACCCCAACCATCGCCGACAGTGCAGCCACTGCAATCGGTAAGGAGCAACAGAAACACATGGGCACCCGCGTCTTCTCAAACTGCTCAGAGCACACCGACTTCCCGGCGCCCTCAAGTTTATCAACCACCAGAGCCCCAGCCTGTGGTTGCTGACAGAATAGACAAAACTGCTAGTCCCGAGCCTATCGAGGCAAATGCCAGTCTAGCATTGAATATCGGACAGAACGTGTTCCCCGTTGCAAACACTGACAAGCGCAAGCAAGCTGCCGAGAAGAGCCCAGCGGCAGAGGAACTAGATCCTATAGCCCAGGCTCTGGCAGAACTTAAGGGGGTTGCCAGCGGCAAACAGGCTGCAGGAAGAATTTCAGCTGACCATTACCACGGCATCTCGACGCCCGCACCATCTCAGGCTTCTTCTTCATCTCGTACTGAACCTCTATCTCGATCCGTGCCTGCGCCCAGGGCGAACAGTGACGTGGCAGCCAGTATGCGAGGAACCCCACCGCCATCCTATGACCAACCGGTCCAGAGACTTGGAGTCCCGCCTCCGGCCGTCACGTCGAAGGCAATGCAAGAGTCATCAAGGAAATACGCCGAACAGACGAGGGACATGTTCAGTGCTAAGCGACCTGGATCCGGGGCGTATAGCGGCAGTCAATCATACAACAGCACCTCCTCTCGGCCCGCCACCAGAGGTAGCGAGATGCCTCGCGCCGCATCCCCAGCGGCTCCACGCAGTGCCTCCCCGCAACCCAGAATGCACATAGACACTCGTCAAGACGCGCGTCAAGACATGCGCTCCAGCCACCGCTCTGTATCACCCAACCCATACAGCACCAGCACCCAGACGAGAAACTCCCCTGCTGCTTCACCCAGCTCATACCAACAACGGGCGTCGCCAGCCGCATCACCAAGCTCGTACGGTGCTAGCTACCGACAAGCGAACTCGCCACAGGCCAGCATGTCGATCAAGCGAGACTCGACGCAGTATTCCAGGCACAACTCGCCGAACAACTCGATCCGTGCGGCATCCCCGTCGTCGATGTACAGGGCCGACTACAACCGGCCGACCAGCCGTGCAGCAGGCGAGATGGCCATGCAGCTCGCGCCGGTGAGCAACGACGGGTCGGTCTACGGATCCACGCGCGGACGTGGCAACAGCGGCAGGCCCGGCACGAGCGCCAGTTCGCGCGCCATGACCGGAGCAATGACATTCTACGACGGACGCGACCCCGTGGCCGAGAGCACGAGACAGCGCAGTCAGAGCGTTGCGGACCCGAGTCGCCAGTACACGCCGGACGGACGGGCTATTTTGCATTACGGTAAGCTTTTTCTCTTCTCTCCCCTTGACATGTTAGGCAGTAACTAACCATCTTGACCAGCTCGCGCATTGTACATGTACCAAGCGGCGATTCCCGAAGAGTTGGGGTTTTCCAAAGGTGATATCCTGGCTGTTCTTCGCCACCAGGATGATGGTTGGTGGGAGGCAGAGATTCACTCCGGACAGGGTGTCGGTAGGGGTGGGCTGGTGCCTAGTAATTATCTGCAGCCTTGCTAAGCGAAGATGCTTTAAAAAGGGGGAGAAGGGGGGGGAAAGGATGCCAGTGGTTTTGCTCTTGGTTGACGAGACAAAGATTTGATGCGACTCATGAAAAGCAATGGCTTACTCCTTTACTTTGGTTGTCGGGTTTGTGAATAGGTATGTGTGGTGTAAGGGGGAGAAAGGGGGGGCAGGCAGGCAGGCAGGCAAGCAAGCAAGCAGGCAGGCGGGTGGTTTTCCTTGCTTTACTTAAGCAGCTTGGAATCTTTTTTTTGTGATCTCTTCTTCTAGCTGCACATTTTTCCCGTTTGTTCGGGTGAACATTAAATGAACATAAGTCATTGTTCATTTACTAGTTCTGTTTATTATTTCAGTTCAGCAAGGCCGGCATGAAAGGGGTTTTGGAGTCCATACGAAATTGCATTTTTCATTCATACCTGCCTAGGTACTTATTTAGGTGCCTGTATTTAATTCCGTTTTATTTCATGAACTTCATGATGTTGTCCTTAGGTGTGATGGGATTTTGAGATGCCTTAATAAATAATTTAACAAACTTATATCTTCATTCGATGTGTTATCGATGCGGCATTATCCTCAATAAAATAAATAAAAACTCTATAAGATGGACACATTCCGATTCTCAGGTATCGAAGACGGCTGGGCTTCTGCTTCCCCTTTCCCTTCCCCTTCTTATCCGTTGGACGATGAACATGACGTCGATGGCGGTCGTAGTTCGTCGTTACGGAGGGGCAGCGGCAGCGGCAGCTGGAGCGGCGTATCGGATGCCAAGAGCTCCGTCAACTCACTAAACGAAGCTACTAATCACCGAAACCTAAGCACCTTCACATGTCTTCCCAAACATAACTTTAGGCCTCTCGTCATTCCGGCCTACAACTCCAGAGCTCCTGTTGACGGTTTCGCCAACTCATTCTCAAAGCTAAAGAAAAAGAATTCGGGAGTTCGAAGAGGTAGGGCGCCAAAGGGCGCTTTTTCATCGCCTAAGAAAATGGTATTAAACTTCCTACGTATTTCCAAATTCGGATTCAGAACAATTCCTTAGCTAACATCTGGTTTGATAGCAATATGTAAAAGGCTCGTACAGAGCTGCGACATCTCCAACAGCAAAGAGAACGTATCTCAGCGCCGTGCTGTTCTTCGCCGCATCATTGGTTTTATTAGCGATCGCTGCGCTGACATATCCTATCATCTATTACAACTATGTGCCTGAGAAGGTCATAACCATCCCAGTGTACCTGCAATATGAGTAAGATCCCTCTTTTGCTTCATCGTACTCTAATTTTTCAAAGTATTTCCATGAACTAATTTGCGTTCCGCATAGCTCCGGAATTCACCCATATGGCCTCACATCGCTCTCTTCGAACCTCATGCTGGAGCAAGCCTACGATGTGTCGGTAGAACTCACAGTACCACGATCGCCGGCGAATCTACAGAAGGGTAACTTCATGGTAGCGCTGTTTGCAATCAAGTCGCTACCCGATAATCCAGCCTCTTCGTTTTCCTTCTCAGCAGCAACCGAGGATCCTTATGCCCACGTGAAAGAGGACAATGTGGTCTTCATGAGTCGTCGACCCGCGCTAATCCCATACACGGACCCTCTCGTCAGAAACGTGTCGCGCATGCTCTTCCTATTCTATCATATCATTTACCCCAGCGCAGCGGAGACAACGACACTTAGCGTTCCGATGGGCGAGCTTATCGAGTTCAGGGATATCCTCCCGCTAAGCATCTTGTTAGATGTGCAGGCCGGACAGACATTCGAGGTCTACTCCGCCACAATTACGCTTGTTGCCCGTCTCACCGGCGTACGATGGCTCATGTACAATCACCGCATCATCTCGTTCGTGATATGCACGACAGTGTTCTGGGTCGCGGAGATGCTGTCGATGGGACTAGCCTGGTTGTTGATGGGCTCTTTCGTCTCTGGTCGAAACCCCGATGTTAGTAAAGGGATCGAGGAAGAAGATTCCGAAGACGATCGTTGGGACCCAGATGCACCCGCAGCTTTACCCGGATATTCGAAAAGCGATGGGGATTCGGAGGTGAAGAAAGAGGAAGATGATGATGATAATGACGAGGGTGTTAAAATTAAGGATGAGAGTCCCGAGCGGGAGGCTTTGGCCGATTTGCCTGCAGATGACGAGGAGGATGGTGAGGATGTCTGGAGAGAATCAGGTGCTGGGACTAGTTTCAGTCATGAGAAAGGGGGAAGCATACGTAGACGGGCATCGAGAGGCAGGTCTTGAGGTTGGAGAGGATGAATTATTCTTTTTGATTCTTGTGATTACCTGTTGAATACATAGCAACTAGGTAATACTACTCCTACTCCAGTTGCTCACCTAAGTTGGGCACGCATATTTTAATGTACTGTAGGTACCTTAAGATGTATGTAGGTACGGACATGTAGGTACATATGTACCCTATTGCCAGTTGCCAGTAATTGGGAGATTGAATTACATAATCTCCCATGTTAGGTACCTGATTTAGCACCATTACCCTTGCAGAACAGCACACAGCACGTAGCAGCTTTGACGTGTTCAGGTGACGAGGGTGGTCCCAAAGTCGCGGTTAGCCAATCAGCTTACTCAGTGGCTCCCCCGCCATGGTCAACAACCGAACCAGGACTCGACTTTTAGACCTTTCTCATCGCTACAACTTCGTTTTCCACCCACTACCAACTACCAACTACCAACTAACCACCAACTCCTAATGCGAAAAGAGGCTAGAAAGATAAGGGTAGTCGACATTGCATTCACTTAATTCGACCCGCCCTATCATATGCCAGCGAAGACTTTCTGCGTTACACGTACATGCACAGTATTTCGGATCCAATCAATGCAATTTTAACAACACCTGCACTTCCTACATAGTAGGTCCGGTTTGTACGGCCAAAGCTTCTCTTCTTGACGCACCTCAGGATCACGACCACAGCCACAGCCACGATTCAACTCTCGAAACGAAATTCAATACATCTAGTCACTACGAATAATTCTTACGGTTACGAAGCGGAGATCAGATGTCTGTGCGAAATCTGATTTTTTGACTAATTAGTTGCGCCGGTCTTATAGCTCGGGAGGAAGAACTCAACCACACACCGCCGAACTGTGCAAATTGACTTCTTTTCCTGCCCAATCTTTTTCCACCACAATTTATACAATCATTCTCTCTCTCAGTACCACGGCGAATATTACGGAATCTAATATTTCCAACTCACCTACGACACAAATTCCAGCTCGTCTAATCTTGGAATAAAGCTTGGTCTGCAACAAACAACTTTTCAAGCTGTCCCCCCCAACGAACCCACCTTGCAACATCCACCACCACTTTCGAAGAAAAAAATAAATCCTTTTTTTTTCGAACGCGACCACGAGCCAACTCTTCCTACATTACAATTAATATACTCTCTACCCTATCCAATACTACGCCTAGTAATCCGTCACGATGCCCTGCTTCAAGGGCATCGCCGTGAGCATTCATGCCAACTCGGCCCCGCTGCCGGAATATGGCATGCAGAAACAATCCCGTCTCTCTCGCATCAGCACCTATATACCCGTTCCGCAACCCCAGCTGAACCCGGACACCTCGAAACACGAGGCAGCCAAGTTCGCCATCTCCATAACCCTCTTGACGCCCAACCATCCGATTCCATATACCGCCCCGAAGTCGACCGCCGCCAATCCCCACCCCAAGCCCCTCTATGCAGGACCGCTGCCATCGACAACCTCCGACCTCTCCAAACACGCCAATGCTGTCACACCGTACATTCCCATGACGAATTCCGAGAATGAGACCATTGCCGCCTATATCTACTTCGACGGTAGAGCTAAGGAGGAGGTCGCTACCTTATTACGACCGGGTGAAGAGACGTGGGTCAATAGTCGTTGGGTCCAGGTCCCCGAGAATGAAGGTGGTGGTCTTGCAGAGCGAGAGTTTCTGTTCCGTGAAGTGGGACTAGAGCGATGGCTTAATGGTCTAGATTTGAAAGGACACGACGCCGCAGAGAAGGTGGAGAAGCGAAGACAAAAGTTCGAGAGGCGTCATCGTCGACATAGATCGACTCCTAATGCCGGCTCCACGGATGCAGAGAAGACGACCCGAACCCGGGATACGCTAGCTTATGGTGCGGAGGACCAGTCCCCGTTAGGCAGCCCCGATGACTCGGATAATGATTCCATGTCTGATGACGACGAGCCCCCTGAGGCTACCGGACAAATCAAGGTGGCTATGTTCCGCGTCCTTGCCTCCGGTGAGATTAAGAAGGGAGAGTATTCGCCGCAGTTCGACGCCCACGACGACGATGACGAGAGTGATGGTGGAGCCAAGGGAAATAACAACGGAGCGATCGATGCCGATGTCGAGCATACCACTAGTTTTGCTAAGCCGAAGACGCTCGATCCTAAGACGATCAGCACTCAGACTGTGACTGGCATCGATGGTCCGGATAAGCCATACGCAGTCTTCACCTTCTTTTACCGCGGTCAACGTAAGTAACTACATTTCTATTCAGTAGCTCTGTACTAACACTCGCCCAGGTCAACTCACCAAGATGGGACTATTCCCTGGAGCGAAGAGTGATCAAAAGGCGCCTGGCGCCAAGCGAAGATCAACACAACTAGACTTTTCAGGACTTGGCCCGCTGAAAAGTACTGGCACCGTGGGATTCTCCGCCTTCCGAGATCAGGAGGCCGAGGCCGCCAAGCGACGAAAGGCCCGGAGGAAGAGCAACGGCGTAAATGGCAACCTGATGGATGAAGATAGTGACGATGATGATGACAATGATACTTCTCTCGCCAAGATGGAGGAAACCGATGATAAGGACATCAAATCCCATCTGTCGCCAGAAGATGCTCAGGTTACCGAGAAGTTGCAAGCAGGCATTGACCGGATCCGCGTAAGTTATCTCACTTCCTTGTCACCGGCACGTTTGCTAATAAACACAAAACAGCTCAAGCGACAGCATTCGATGGAGCCTGATGCCTCAGCAGCATCGAGTTCGGGCAAGTCTCCCAGCGCGGGACCCAATGCGGGAGAATCCACACCTACAGAGTTGTCGGGTAATCAAAACGTTCCCAACTCTGTATCAAATCTACTCGCCCAAGCCTTCAACGGAGATTCGACAATTGGAAGCCCCCTGAAGAAGCAAAGAGCAGATGATGAGACACCAGACCGCTCAATCAACTTCCCCTCAGCCTTAGGCGACGTATTAGGTAGGGCTACCGCAGATCAGAAGAAGCAGGAAGAAGCTCAGTCGACGATCAAGGACGAGGACGAAGAGCTATAGATTAGCTTGCATATAAGATACTACAGACCTCGATTCGACTTCGGACCGAGACGTCGGTACTCCTTCCCGTGAAGTTGGACCTGCTCGGTTACATTAAGCGATTGCCGTGTTCAGCAGCTAGGTATAAAAAACCCGGCAAATGGAACAACAAGTTTAGGTGAATGCCTATTCTGGTACGGAAGGGAGGTTATTAGGAAGGGGACACGAGGTCATGACAGCGGCTAGTATAGTGAGATGTTGATTTTGCGAACATGGCGATGACATTTCTATCGCATGTTGAAATCGTCTCGGAAGCCGCACGGGACAGGAAAATACCTAGCTAGCATACATACGAAAGCAAGCAAGCAAGCACTTTGGTTTCTGAAGAGTGTGCTATAGCATTACATTGCATTTACATAAAAAGCACCCCACTCTTAGGATGCTGGAAGCTAGGGAGGATTGGTTGGATGGACATGGACTGGATGGCAGGCATCTTGTTGGCTACATACCTACCCTACCTATCTCATCCAGGTACCTTACCTTACCTTAGGTATAGCATTTTGCACATTTTCCCCTAGGGGGGTGAGGAATGAGCTTATGAGGTCGTGAACGAGGGCATGAAAGGGCAAAGGCAAAGGAAAGAGAAGAGACGAGAGGGTGGTACGAAGTGGACGACGTTGATTTCTATGTGCCTTTTTTTTCTTTTTTTTTTTTTTTTTTATAGATGAGAAAATACCCGAACAAACAAAAGTACCTAATTCAGCCTGCACCGCAACTGCGAGGTTGTATGGGCTGTTATTTTTTCTAAATCATAATGTGTTTGTTTAAGCGTTTTCGGGTGTCGTTTGATGAGATGCCTTGGCTTTCATAGCGGATGAAGAATTTCTTAGTAGAGATCTTGTGGCTTTTTCTGCTGCAGAGTTGTACGTAGCGTTCAAATAAGGCAAGTGACTTGTTTATTGATTTTATCATGGTTTTGAGGGAATTTGGGGGGTGATATATCCCCTTTACGAATGATGGCGTATCTTGAGATCGATATACATACAGTGCACTCACTCAACTGTATATGTAGTGTGAAATGACGAGGCGGGGTTTACACCACCAGCAAGGATTAAACTTGGGCTTTACTCACACCATACCTACCTAGGTACCTTTTCTCTTCATCCAACTCGACGAGAGCAAGACGTCCACTCGTTTCTAGGTACCTACCTACTTTACTTCGAAACAGGGGTAACTAAGACGAATAGGTTACGGCTTATTTTTATTGTTTTTCTTAGTGATCAGTAACCAGCGGCCGCGCCGAGTCGCCAGCATGAGATTCCCGCTCCGTGCGACGGCGACGGTGCTCGTTTCCTCCGCGGGTATTCTCGCCGCGCAGCAGGAGCAGAGGGTCTTGGTGGCAGATGATAAAGACGAATTGAGGAGAAGCCCGCTCGACGACGAGCTCGCGGCTTTTGTGGAGGATGCGCTGGACCGCTGGCGTGTCCCTGGTCTTGCGGTTGGGGTTGTGGATGGTGATGATGCTTAGGCTGAGGTTCGTTTTGGCTCTTCTTATTATTACCTATTAATCTAATCCGATTCCCTATGATTGTTTCTCATCGTATGGTATGGGCTGTATTGGTTTGATGATGAGATGTTGAGGCTCGATTGGCTTTGTTGTATTCTCAGGATGGCGCTCACTGAGTTCTATTCACAGACAAAGCACCGGTATGAAAGGCAGGGAAATATAATATTCAAGACTTTGAGAATTTTCCATCTGCCGTTAGATATATGATTGTCTTATGAAAACCATCACTTATTAGATAGACCGCGGAAGTCCATCATATAAGCATTTCTAGGCTTAAGCTAACAACAACCAGGGCTATGGGATATCAACCTTCCCCTCTACCCCCGTCACACCCTCCACTTTGTTTTACACGGGCAGCACCACGAAGGCTTTCACAGCAGCCGTCGTATCCCTCCTCATAGCATCCGGCAACCACACCTCCGACACCACCCGCTCACCCCTAAGCTGGCAAACACCCATCTCGCACCTGCTCCGAGAGGACTTCGTCCTAGCCCCAGACCTCGAGTGGGCAAACGCACACCTCACGCTCGAGGACGCGCTCTCGCACCGCACCGGCTTCCCGCGGCACGACAAGGCGCTCGCCAGGCGATACGGTCCGGATCACCATCCGGGCACCGTGCGCGACGTCGTGCGCAGCTTACGACACCTCCCCGCGGCGACGGAACCGAGAGTCGCTTGGCGCTACTGCAATCTCATGTTCATGGTCGTGTCGCACGCCATCCAGACGCTCACGGGGGGGGTGGCTTGGAACTACGATGCGCGAGCGCATTTGGGAGCCGCTGGGGATGAAGGATACGTTTTTGAGCGTGGAGGAGGCGATCGAGGAGGGGAGGGAGGTGGCTGGCGGGTACTATTGGGATTACCTTGATTCTGGTGCTGGTGCTGGAAAGGGGTTTGTTGAAGTGCCCAAGGCGAGTCTGGATCTTGCTAGTGGCGCCGGGGGGATCGTGAGTAATGTGCTGGATTATTCGCGGTGGATTCGCTGTCTGATTCGTGGTGATCGTGATGGAAACGATGGTGGGGGCGAGGGTGAGAATGGATGTCCTGTTTTGCCTCGCGCGGCGCATCGCGAGTTGAAAACGGCACGTATTGTGCTTCCGCTTGAGAGTCAAAAAGGATATGATGCTCCATTAGCATATGCGCTCGGCTGGGAACTTGGGACGTACAAGGGACATAGCGTCTTTACACATAGCGGTGGGATGGAAGCGTATGGTGCTGAAGTTTATTTCTTCCCAGACTTGGAGTATGGGGTTGTGACACTTGGTAATACAGCAGTTACAAGTAATTACGCGGGAAACGAAGTCGTGTGGAAGTTGATCGATGATAAGTTGGGTATACCGGAGGAGGAGAGGTACGATTGGTCTGCATCGTAAGTTCTGTTTCGGCTTGATGATTACATACATCTTTGTCCACGCCTAAACTAATGACACAATAAATAGGGGAGAGAAAACCGTTGATCGCCAGCTCAAACTCCGCGAGACGGCAATCGAGGACTTATATCCGGAGCGTGCAGACTCACCACTACCTCGCGCACTCCCGCTAGAGAAGTACATTGGTGTTTACTCGCATCCTGCGTACCAGAACATCACGCTTAAGCTTGTCGATGAAAGCGATACAACCATCGTACACGACCACCGCAACGAAAATAAGGACGCGAGAAAAGGTGAACTGAAAGCTACCAGAGATGACATGGAGTGGCAGATGACATTCGAGTTCCGACACGTCTCAGGGGAATTCTGGGCTGTGGTTATCGACTTTTTGAACACGCCGAATATGCTCAACGGCCAGCTAGCCCGTGCGGAATTCGAGATCGGTGTAAAGGGAACGGTGGATAAGTTGAAGGTGGAGTTTTTAGAGGATGGAAGCGAGGGAATTATTGTATTTGATAGGATTGCTTGATGATACGATTATTGAAGCAAGCAATAGTTTTGCCTATCATTACACCTATGTATAAGAGTTTTCTCTACAATAAATCGTCTTGCATATACCTACCTATCTATCCATTCAGGAGTAAGTAGATGTTCTGTGTAGCTCTGAAGCTAATAAACCCACACCAAAGATAGCGTTCTCCCCACGAATCCAACTGTAACCCTCCATCCAATGAAAGATCATCATGCATCCCACCGTTGCAAACACTTTACATATACCACATTTTCAAGCCTTTTTATCAATAACGAGGTCGGATGGTGTAGTTGGTTATCACGTGAGTCTAACACACTCAAGGTCCCCAGTTCGAGCCTGGGTTCGATCATTTCTTTTGCTTTTGTAGCTTCTATTCATGTATAAATCTTGAATTTTTTATCTATTTTTATGCTTAAGATCTTAGATTTATGATCCAAACCGCTCCTAGGTCGTAGCATCGTATCTTAAACACGCAGGCACCTGTGCTAATTGAACAGATTGCCACTACAAACATATCTAGGGAACATTGGGGATATCAAAGTAGACCACTGTAATATAGCACTTTTCAATTGGAGAAAGATTGATTGAAATTTCATATTTGGTTACTATCTGATTCATCTAGCTACTAAAGATACTTGATACCTAGCATGTTCCTTAAATGTCTCTATGCGATACCCAACGTATCGAGCAATATGCATTATAAACATCCAGTCATTGGCAAGATTGTACGATCACGACAAAGCAGCAGAATTCCCGTAAAGCCAAGAACAGCCAAAGTTGATCAAGATTGATATTTCCTTAATTAGGAAACCTGTAGAAAAGTCAGCATTGCTAGATCGTTTAGGAATAGCAAAAGACAAGTATGTTGGGTAAAGTCAGACTGTTGAGCTTGATGAAATTTAATCCACATGGAGTTTCAGTTGGCTGTTCTTAGAAGAATTGGGTCATCATGCAAAGTGAAAGTGATAAAAGGAATAATATGGCAGTAAACTTACAGTTGTCAGGTACAATTTGATGAACGGCAAGAAAGCGAAGAAAGCGGTGCGGAAACACGCAGTCATTCAACAATGAAAAACGAAAGAAAGAGTTCGGGAAAATTCCCAAGCTACGAAAATAAATAGTGTCGATCGGCAAAGCAAGCCCGAGGAAGAAGTTTTCCCGGTTGCGATCACGTGGCAAATAAGTTTCGACCCGCTTTTGAAGCAGCTAAGTCGCTCAACTGACTTCACCGAAAGAAACAACTTCTGGCACTCTTGATTGATTGAACGCACCCAAGGAAAGAAACGAAGGACCAATCTCCACTCTACCACGAACAACCTACGGAACCTACGCCATCTCTCTCTCCGCCCATAATCGACGACATACCACCACCATCCCAAGAAGTCGTTGGTTTTTTTTTTTAAAAAAGCCATTCAAGCAAAGAGGAGGAACCATCTCAAAAGCTTTAGCTTCGGCAGAAAAAAAAAGGAGAACAAAACAAGTTCACACACACAGCCATGCCCGCCGTCCGACCGAGCACCGCCGTGCGGGCCGCGCGCTCTCTACAGACTTCCACCACGACCAGCACATCCGTCCGAAGCTTCTCGGCGACCCCGCGAGCGCCCGCCTCCCACGGGCCCCAGTACGACCCCCCGACCGGCTGGCTGTTCGGCGTCAAGCCCGGCGAGAAGTACCAGAAGGAGGGCTGGGAGACCCCGTTCTTCTACGGGTTCTGCGGAAGTCTTGTTCTTGCCGCTGTCGCCTATGGATTTAAGCCCGATACCTCGTGAGTTCTCACTTTCTATATTTCTTGTTAGAGACGGACGTGCAGGGGAAAGGGAGAGAGGGGGATTGAAATGGAAATGGGATTGCGAGTCTCAGAATTAGTCATCGATTCTCCTTTTCGATATATCGACTAACATCTTATTCCACAGGATACAAACATGGGCGCTAGAAGAAGCGCGAAGGAGATTAGAAGCCGAGGGCATCCTCGAGGACCCCGAGAAGAAGTAATGGATGGATTTTTCAACACCCCACCTACTACCTCTCTTATAGAGTACATATGATACACAACGGGAATGGAATAAAACGCTGGTTCGAATAGTACTCGACTGACTCTGTACATGAAACAAAAACAAAACATTCCCGGGTTTCCTTTTTTTTTTTTTTTTTTCATCTACTCTCTCAGTATGTCCCGCTCGTTCTATTGACGGCGGAGGTTCAACATCAACTAGAGAAACCATCATAGACGGAACGCCTCCAAGTCGGTGAGGTGGCTTACTATCTATAAACTGCAATCGAATTTTCTTCAACTACAAGGTATTCTCTTGTCGCCTGCGCTACGCTACATGAGTTTTCTATGAGCACCAGTGGCTTCTGAAGTTATTGTACTCGTATTAGATATATTCAACCACCTTAGATGGTTTATGATGTAAGTACGCCATCGCGCCGGATCTATCGCCCTCTATATGACAACTCAAACGCTGGGCCTGCTCTCTTTTTGTTTAGTCAATCCATTTTATTTCGCTCCTGTCCTTTTATTGGCATAGATGACTCCACTCATGCTCCTCATCACCGTATTGTCTCGCCTCCATCCAGTTCTTCATCTTCAATGCGATCTCACCCGACTCCTCGCCATCGGTCAACCCGCAGTCCACCAATTGGCCCTTCCAGCTGATCTTGCGAACGGGGCTCACAATAGCAGCCGTGCCCGCGCCGAACACCTCTATTAATCGTCCGTCCACCGACGCTTCTTGGAGCTGCTTCATGGTGATCTTCCTCTCGGAGATCAACCATCCCTCAGGGGCCAGCCTCTCGCGCGCAAGACTCAATATCGAGTCTCTCGTCACACCCTCTAGAATGGTGCCGTCGAGCGGCGCGGTGATGAGCTCCTTCTGGCCCGTCTCCTTGTCCCGAACCGCGACGAACAGGTTCATGGTGCCGACCTCAGTCACGTACTCCTCCTCTCCGAACAACCATAGGTTCTGTTGGAAACCCCTGTTGGCGGCTTCCATCTGCGGAACGATGCACGGTGCATAGTTAGCACCGAGCTTCTTGTCTCCCACACCACCGGGCCACGCGCGGACGGCGTAGTCTGTCGCCTCGAGCGAGACGGCCTTAAATCCGGTGGGGTAGTAAGGGCCTACGGGGGAGGCGATGACGAAGAGAAGCGCGGAACCGGGCTGGCTGATTCCAAGGGTACGCTGGGTACCGATGAGCGTGGGACGCAGGTACAAGGAGTAGCCTCGCTCGTCGGGGATGAAGCGCTCCTCGAGCTTCGCGAACTTGGCGATCAGCTCGATGAGCGCGGTGGGCTCGAAGGTAGGGAGCGCAATGCGGGCGGCGGACTTGTTGAAGCGCGCCATGTTCTTGTCCGGCCGGAACAACCGAATCTGGCCGTCTTTGTCCCGGTAGGCCTTCATGCCCTCGAAACACTCGAAGGCGTAGTGGAAGACGCAGGTGGCGGGGTCGAGGGAGAGGTTCTGGTAGGGCTGGATGCTGGGCGCCAGCCAGCCGTCGTCTTTGTTCCATTCAATCGTCAACATGTGGTCTATATAGTTGTAGGGTTAGCTTCCTGTGTACAGCTAGACTGAATAGACCCTCGGCGAACCTGTGAATTCCCTTCCGAAGACAAGTTCGGATGGATCCCTAGGGGTCTTGGGTGCTTGTGTTTTCGTAATAGATAGCTTCGAGGGGTCCAGATGTGCGGGTTGCGCTCTGGATGCCGTCTCAGGCTGGATGCTGTACCATCTCGACGATGCCTGCTGTAAGGCCGGCAACCTATAAGAAGAGGATCGTGCGGCGGGTGCTCTTAGAGCTCGTCCGCACCGCGGAAGAATCTGGCGAAGCATGGTGATCGGGTGGATAACCTCGATCTACGAAATTCAGGGTCCAAACTCGGAATGTACGTAGGTATGTAATACAGTTGCTAATAGTAAGTCGAGTCGGTGTGCCACAAAAACACAAAACCACGAGAAAAGAACGAGAGGAAAAGGGTTTTTTTCTTTTTTTTGCTAAATCCCCCCTTCAATTGAAACCGAGTTTTTTGTCTTGTTGTCCCTTTCAAAGAACTGAATATTTCCCGGAGTATGAAGGAAAGGACGGGGCCGAAGAACTGATTAATAAACCGGCCCCAATTCGCCTTTGTAGCTAGAGTACTCGACCGACAGCTTTTCCCTTGACTCAATTGAAGAAAAAAAGTGCGGATACATGGATACGATTGGAGCCATGATGCAAGCGATCTCGGAGGGCGCTAGACTTTTCGATACAAGGGTTTTCGCTGACAGCATTTTGAATTTTGAATCCCATGAGTTGAAAGGGCGGCCAATCATGAACCGCCAATGACACGCATCGTTTTTTTAACCACGCGAAGAAAACGTGCTAAACCTACAATGGTAAACTGCTGCAAGCCACGATTCTTGGTGGGGGTAGTATTCTAAATCCGTGGCTCGAGAGTACATCCATCATGTACATCATCGCACCGCCGCAATTTGAACTTGCAACTTGCAACTTGCAAGGGACCCCTGAATGTCAGACAAGATTGAAGCTCAAGCTTGGCATCGATTCCCATATGCAAATAAAGAAGTAATTAGGAAAAGCCAACTTCGAACTTGTGATTTGAACATCATTTACGAAGCGTGCATGCTACGAAATTCCCATTATTAAGAAATAACGACCGACAAGCAATATTTCGGAATTACAGCTAAATAGGTATTTAGAGCCTTGTACTATCTTAGTATTAGTACTATCAACACAACCGCCGACCAGTCCGAGCAACGTGCCCGACGCGACCGTGGGTCAAGAATATCGATCGATCGGGTATACGGCAGAACACGACGACGACAGACGTACCGTACCGAATACACATGTTTCCCCTGTCGCATGACACTACGATATGATGGTCGCTAGTTACCATATAATAATACATCGTCAACCATGTTCTCCTCGTTGAAAGGCTTTTCCTCCAACATCAACTCCAACTACTCCGTTTCGCAAACCCTAACCTCCACTGCTGGTCCGTGGAAGATATACGATGCGAAGAAGAAATCTACCGGCAAGACGTACTCCGTCTTCGTGTTTGAGAAGAAGTCGATAGAGTCGCATGGTAAGCGGTTCTCAAGCTACACCACTTGGCGCAACTTCCCCTACGTAGTCGCATCTGAGGCACTTTGGTTGCGATCGGGGGCGATGTTGGATGCGACATGTGAGAGAGAATAGGCGCTGATTGTCTTCTATAGGGGGTACACTTGGTCGGTCGGGCGCAGCAGCCTTTAAGCGCTCCGTAGAAGAGGTGAGGGAATTGCGTATCTCTTGACCACGAAACCGACTCAGTCGCTAATTTCCACTAGGTGGTAGAACGATTAAAGAAAGAAGCTTCATCACTCGCCAGACTACGACATCCAAGCATTCTAGAACTCGTCGAACCCGTGGAAGAAACCAGAGGAGGAGGTCTTCAGTTTGTCACGGAGCAAGTAACCACGTCATTGGCGAGCCTTTTACAAGAAAAAGACGACCAGGAGAGAGCGGGTGGGGTTGGAGGTCGATCCAGTCGATATGTTACCGAAGATTCAGACGGTACAAGAAGGAGGCGGGAAATAGAGATCGATGAACTCGAGATACAGAAAGGCTTGCTTCAAATCAGCAAAGCCTTAGAGTTCCTTCATGAGAATGCTGGTCTCGTTCATTCGAACCTTACCCCGGATGCTGTGTTGATCAACTCAAAGGTGAGTCGCATCACTTGTTAATGGTCACAAATATGATCTTCAAGTCCACTACAATCGTCTCGACTCGCGACGGCACGTTTTCGCGAGACCATCTCAAGGTATGCCTTGCTAACGTGGTAATAGTCTGACTGGAAAGTCAGTGGACTCGCCTTCTGTAGTCCACCTGAGAACTCCACGAAACCAACTTCAGTTCAACCCATCAGCCTTTCCGAAACTCTCAACTTAGACCCTCGGTTACCTCGATATGTCCAAATCAATCTTGATTTCACATCACCTGATTTCGTTCTCGACAATAATCTTACCAGCTCAGCCGATATGTTCTCACTAGGACTTCTATGTATCGCGTTATACAACTCACCTCACAAGTCCCCTATAGAAAGTAGTGGGAGCATATCTGCCTACAAGAGAATTTTCACTTCATCCTCGACAGTACCATCATCCGGAAACGGATTCCTGTCCAAGAGGCCGCTACCGAGGGACCTCTCGGCGCATGTCTTACCTAGATTAATCACGCGCCGTCCCGCGCAGCGTATGTCGGCCCGCGAGTTTCAGGAGAGCGAGTACTTCGACAATATACTGGTCTCCACAATCCGTTTCCTCGATGCCTTCCCGGCCAAAACGCCGAACGAGAAAGCACAGTTTATGAGGGGTCTCAATAAGGTCTTGCCATCTTTTCCGAAAGCCGTCATGGAGAAGAAAGTGCTTCCAGCGTTGTTGGAAGAGCTCAAAGACAAGGATCTCTTGTCGCTTATCCTTCAGAATGTCTTCAAGATTATGGAACTGTTGCCATCGTCCAGACGCGCTTTCTCGGAGAAGATACGGCCTAGGCTCAAGGAGATATTCGTTACTACGAAGCCGACGCAAGAGAAGGATCTGGCTAGAGACGCCGGTTTGATGGTTGTTTTGGAGAACCTTGGTCAGATTGCTGAGAATTCTTCTGGGAAGGAATTCAAAGATGGTATGTTTTTGTGCTATGGGTTTTTCGTAACTTCCTTTAGTTGTGTGTTAGGCCCGTCGCTGACAATTTTGTTTAGATGTATTACCGATTATCTTGGTAGCTATCGAATCGCCCACGCCTTCACTCATTGATGCCGCTCTACGCGGTCTTCCGGTTGTTTTGCCGGTTCTAGATTTCAGTACCATCAAGAACGAGCTGTTTCCCATCATCGCTGCTGTCTTCAGCAAGACTAGCAGTTTAGCTATCAAGGTTCGCGGTTGTCGAGCTTTTGTTGTCCTTTGCGGTGGCACGAACCAATCATCGTCAGCTGACGACGGGCTCGATGGACTTGGGCCTGACAAGAAAAAGAAGACATCTTCCTCGAGCGCATTAGATAAGTACACAATGCAAGAGAAGATCATCCCGCTCATCAAGGCCATTAAGACGAAGGAGCCTGCAGTTATGATGGCAGCTCTAGATGTTCTACGGGTTGTGGGCGCGAATGCTGATGCTGACTTCGTAGCTATGGATCTCTTACCCATTTTATGGAGCATGAGCTTGGGACCTTTATTAGATCTGAAGCAGTTTCAGGCTTTTATGGAATTAATCAAGTCGCTATCAAGTAGGGTAGAGGATGAGCAGATGAAGAAGTTACAAGAGCTTTCTGTCGTAAACGGAGGAAGGGCAGCCACACCCAGTGATGATTTCATTGGATTTGGAGGTGTTAGCGGGACGACGTTTGATGCGGCAAACGGCGCCACAGAGGACGACTTTGAACGGCTGGTCAAGGGGAAAGCAGTTTCTAGCACCACCAACGATCCGATGGACGCAAGCTGGGATGCTGCTCCAGCAGCAGCAGCAGCAGCAGCAGCATCTGCAGTGACATCACCACAGGTTAAGTCACCTCAATTCTCTTGGTCAACACCGAGTCCTAGTACTTCAACCACTCCAGTTCCTGGGCAATTCGGAGCCATCAAACCTCAGCCTACTTTCCGAACAGTTACTCCAGATCTAAATCAATTCGGAGCCCTGACCCCTCAATCCACGCAATACTCACAACCTCTACAACCCGCCACTACCAACACGACACAGACCACATCGGGCTGGTCCTCCCCAGCCGCAGCAGCACCCAATCCTTGGGCGTCCAGCTCAGTAAACCCCATATCACCTTCAGTCTCAACCTTCGGCAATTTGAACTCAGGATTGTCCAACCTCAACCTCGGCCAATCGAGACCGACATTAACCCAACAGTCATCATCCTCATTTTCCCTCCCACCGCCGCCTTCTAGGGGAGGCGGCACGCCTGCAGGATTCAGTCTTCCCCCTCCGCCAGGAGGAGCTCAAAGACAGAATTCAGCATCATCATTCGGTCAGGCACCTAGTGCCTTCGGTGGAATTGCTCAGCCACCGGCCGGGAGTATGGGTAGCTTGATGAGCTCCAACACAGGGATGGGAGGCATGAATAGGAGTATGAATAACATGGGCAGCATGATGGGTGGCATGAGCAGTATGACGCCGAGTCAACCGGTGCCGCAGATGCAACCGCCGCCGCCGCCGCCGCAGCAGCAGCAACAACAATCTCAAGGGTCGGGGTTGGATAAGTACGAGAGTCTGCTGTAGATGAATACAAGAGAAGGCGCTTTATTAATGTACGATAACAGACCTTGATTCCCTCCGCTACTGTTGATAGTGGGTGTATTGTGTATTTTGATACCAAGTTGGTCGTAATCTATGTGGCATTCATACTTGCAGACGAACAGGACTCGGACTTGAGCGGCAGTAATGCTAGTGCGTGGATATGTGGTGTCTACTACCCGAAAATCCGCGAAGATGGCTTCATCGGTGGGTGGTCTTGTGTTACCTAAACTAGGATCTTCTTTGACCAGGAGACTTCGTGGATAAAACTTTACGGTGACATTGCATCAAGACAATACAATGTGTAGGCTGCTACCGGCGATCAGATTCCGTCATACGATTACGTATAGCGTTGTTGCGCCAGCTATATTAGTTGATACCTGCCTGGTAGCTGTTCGGAATCAAGTAACAAGACGACGTTGACATAAGGAGTTAGTAGGATTGGAATGCCTCATGCCACCCCCTGTGGGCCTTCGCTGACATTTTATGACGCTGGTTGGATCGCACACCATTCTGCCATCCTCATCGTCATCCTTCTAATCTCCCACATCACATGGAAGCAGCGCTGAAGTGCAAGAGATAGTATAGAATATGAGTATTTATAATTAAAAATTACCTATAAACTAAAGTATAGAATGTCCAACTGACACGAACGAGGCTACGATGCTCCTACGATTCTCTCGAACCCATCAGAGACAGAAATGAGAACTTCGCGATCTAACTGCGTGTAGCTGTTACCTGTCCTTGATGAGGATTTGCTTTTCCTTCTGCAAGTTTTCGGCGACGTCGAGAGGAATCTTCAAGGTGGTGGCTACGATGCCCGCTGGCGTGAGAGCCAGCCACTGGGTCAAGGAGATGTCTTCGACTCGATCGCTCTTGTATATCTCTACCCAGACCAAGTCCTCGTCGCCCGTGTTCTCGATGTAGTGTCCTAGGTAGGCAGGTATGTTAGCGGGCATGAATGCAGTTGGTATGAGACCAGAACTTACCGCTGTTGTCAGGGAATACTCCTGTGTCACCTGCTCTAAAGTCAAACGTCCGAGCAGCAGCACTGCCAATGAAAACAGTCGCTCGGCCTTGTCCCTTGTGGAAGTATAACCATTCTTCCGCATTGGGGTGCCAGTGCAATTCTCGGAGGGCACCAGGGTTAAGAGTGACAATACTGGCAGCGATTGTAGTGGCAATGGGGAAAGTCCTCGAATCAACGATGCGAAGCGTACCGCCCCCACCTGGGACCTCCTCAAGGGGGTGTTCTTTCGAGTGGTACGCAAAGGAAGCATTACCGGTCAATTCACCGTTGCCACCGGTCACATTATGGTTATCAACTGTTCCATTGGTGATATACGGATTTGGAGACGGAACAGAGTCGAAGACATCCTCAGGAAGTCCGAAGTTCTTAGCCAGGACCGACTTGGGAGTGTGTGCAATCCAGTCGTCCACGTTGAATGTGACACTGTAGGTGGGAGAAGTTAGTAACATTGCGCTGATAATCAGTGTTTAAGTCGGTTGGTTATTGTAACTCACCCGACAGCATCGAAGTCACCGTCATCAAAAATCAAGAGGAACTCATTTTCTTCCTCGAGACCTTGGACGGTATGCGCTATGCCTTTGGGAAAGTACCAAACGTCTCCCTCTTCGAGCTTAGCAGTTTGAAACTTGCCATCTTGGTCAACACCAGAGACAAGAATCGACCCGGCATACAAGTATCCCCACTCGGCCTACGCTCACATTGTCAGCGAGGGAATCGTAGAAGTTATCCAAAAAAAAAAAACACCAACTTACAACTTTATGCCAATGAAGTTCTCGGATCGAGCCCTTGGTCAAGTGCTGCTGGGCAGACGCGATATCCTTGCTTGGCGGCAGGTCTGTGATGACCTGTTCCCGAACCCATCCGCCCCTCAGGATCCTCGTCTTGGAATCCGAGAAGCTCCATTTGAGATTAGGCACGACGCCATTGTCGGTGCTCTGCTGGCCCAGATTGTCTGGATTCTGGAGATCGAGAGCATGGTTGGTGCCACCTTACACAACACAGCAAAGACATTGGTTAGCATTGAAGATTCAAGACTTCGAACACACACACACACACACACACCTGAGAACGGAGCGCCTTTGCCTTGGCCGTCGATTGGTTGGCCATCCTCGAAGCCGCCGCCCCCGTTCTGACGCTTGACGACAGAACCGCTTGCACCCAATGCGGCGAGCAGCACGGATGAGACTTGAAGAGCGCGCATTTTGACAATAACAACCCAAATCCCGGCACCAAGGACGAGAATTCTATAGGACAGACAGTGATTAAGAACTGCATGCAGCAGAGGTAAGCTCGTAAGGCTTATATATATATACCCATCAACTAGGTAGGTAATCTACGGGATCTGCATCTGGCAGAAAATCAGGCACGCAATCTAAAGCTATAGCACCTTTGCTCTCTTATATTCTAGCCTAGCAGCTGGGCCACGAGGACACGGCCTCGCAAATCCCACCTCACAGAATGCCATCGCAGCGCCAAGCACACCTCACCCCGGACTTGGGATCGAAACTCGACGAGATATCCGCGCGACGTTGCTGGCTCCCCTGTGCGGGGGGGCCTATGATGAGCCGTCGATGCTAAACGCACCATCTATATGAAAATAACGTCATGGCTTGGCGGACGGTTGCAATCAGGAAAGGAAATGCGTGCTGCAACAGTTTGATGAGCGCTACTTTGGGGTTACACTGGGAGAAGCATGTGTATCTTCTTGCATTGTTTATGTTTTGTCAGGATCGCGATATTTTGAATGACCTCTTGCGCCATTGACCGGCTGCGTTGCGGCATAGGGGAGTCTTGTCTTGTCAGGGGTATATCTAGGGCTTGGCTAACCTGCAGGTTGAGATCCTCGGTTCCTGCGACCTTTGAATAACACCATAGGCCGATAAATTGATCAAGCCTGGATCTCACATGTCGTCTTGAATTTGGAAGTGAGGAGGCACTTGTATTCTAGTTGTAGGGGTCTTTGATAACCATTTGATGCTACTTCTTGTCTTTGGGATTATACAAGAATATGCATATGTACCTAACATGTGGATATTGCTATTCAAGATTGAGACTGAGGTTTTATATTCCTGTAACTAAGAATTAATAACTTCATTATTCTATTCAGACGAGGAATACTTACCCGAACTTTGGATTCCTAGATAGAATCTATCGCGAGGTTGAATGCAGACAGTGCGGGAAATAACCTCCCACGCAGGGCCTATAATCTTAGCTGCTTTACTCGTTCGCCGTAAATTATAGTGGGCAAACACTCTCCAACTCGGCTCTTCTTGAGAGAAACACAGTACAAACAAGCCCCTTTTACCTATACACTGTATAAGATCACGACGACACAAGAAACTTACGCATGGCACACAACGCACTAGATTCTCAGTAATTTGAGATAATCGATTAATGAGCTATCAATGCAAACTTTGTTAGATAGTCCCTGGGTATTTGACAGCAATCCTTCCATTATGTAGACCCTGCGATGACCGGATCTGAATGCAGATGAAGAAAAAAAGGCAAGCGCGTGAACTACTACCTGCAAATGAGTAACCTCAAACCGTCTCGCCCCTATAGCTCAGCACATAATCATTGCCATGCTCAGCCGCGCATGCATCATCAAGATCGAATTCGTATGCCTTTCCTAAGCCCTCAACTCCGCAGCAAAAAGCAAAAAAAAAACCCTGTCCAACACCCTCAAAGTCCGTGAAGATTAATCACGTACAACATACCCCTCTCTCTCTCTCTCTCTCCCGTCTACATCTCCGCGGAACGAAGATTAGCGCGAGAAGCCAAGCAATCGGCCTCGTAGCGCGGCCGCTCCAGACAGCCAAGCGTGTCGAAGTGGCAGTCAGCACACCAATGCTGCTTCCCGTCGTGGCGCTCCAGCAGCTCCGGGCAATCGGTGCGAAGCGGCAGGATCTCGAGCGGGAACTGCACATCCACGCCCGCCCGCGCGAAGAAGCGCACGATCATGCGGTGCTGCGACAGGAAGCTGGCGTGCAGCAGACACGGCCGGTGCGTCTCGTCGTGGAACGGCAGGTCGCGGTCCCCCTCGTGTCCGGTCGCGTGGCGGAGCTCGCGCGCGAGGGACGGGGCCGGCCGGAAGCGCACCGTCTTCAGATTCGGCAGACCCATGTCGTCCTTCACGTAGCTGGCGAGGTGCAGGATGCACGGCAGGGACTGGCTGCTCACGTCGTACAGCGTGAAGGACTCGGCGGCGTCGGGCAGCAGCGCGACGAGCCGCTCCTTGAAGCAGTAGCGCTCGGGTCGTCGCGCGAACTGGTCCCACAGCGCGGGCTGCGACAGCGTGATGTTCTTCAGACGCGGCAGCACCCGCAGCGTGTCGATGAAGCGCATCGTGAGGTTTCGTCTGGAGTCTTTGACGTCTCGTGCCAGGGGTGTCGGGACGTCGATCTCCAGCGTCTTGAGAGAGTGGAAGCGCTTGCGAACGGCCTCCACGATGCCGTGCGCCCACATCTTGCAGCTCGACAGACCCTGGTACTTGACGTTCTGGTCGTAGCTCCCGTCCTTGTAGATGAAGGTCTCGACGTGCGGTCCGATGTCTGGCTGCTTGTTGCGGCACGCTATGGTGCTGGCGGTGATGGAGATCGAGCGGAGTCGGGGTTCCATCTCGTTCAGAGTGTCGAGACCCACGATCAGACGCTCGAGTTCGATCGTCTCGATGTTCGACGCGGCGCTGAAGAGCTTCGAAAAGAGTTGCAGGTTGTGGCTGTAAATGCCGTGTCGGATGATTCCGCTTGCCATCGGGTCGAATCCGATAAGTCTGGCGTGTTTTAGGTTGGGAAGCGACAGGTGGCGTTCTCGTGAGGTGGGCATTCTTGTAGTTGCTCCGTCGTAAGAGTACATGGTGACGGACGCGAGGTTGGGGAGCTTATCCATGAGGATATATGCGAAGTCGGGACGTGCCCAATGGGCCGAAGCATGGTTATTGTATACCTGGAGGTGTCTGCTAGGCGGAAGCAATCCCAGTTGGCTGGCAGTGGCGTCAAGGATTTCAGCATCTCCTTCTTGGACTGGTCCGATGATGTTTGTTGGGAGAAACCTAAAACTTGTCTCCCGCGCGGCTAACTCCGCATTGCGAATGATCCCATGAGCATAGGGGAGCATTCCATCGTGAAAGGGGTGTTGGCCTTGGTAGTTACGAAGGTGTATAGATGAAAGAAAGTACAGCACTTTGCAGGTGCGAGACAGGTTGACTAGGTCTTTGATGGTTTCACGCGCATCGTCGTAGTCCTTAAAGATAAGGTAGGGAGGGCGTGTTGCGGGCGTGAGCGATCTGCAGAACTCATTGACGACCTCGACTGGAAGGTCCAACAGTCGGAATGGCGTTCCAGACATCTTGGAAAGAGTGTGGAACGCTTTGTTGAAGAGGGTCGCGCACACGTTGAAAGACGATTGAGTGTATTCAGCTTCGTAGAAATGAGCGGAACAAAGTTGGTAGCGTGCGAGAATTGATTGAAATTAAACGAACGGCAAGTAGGAAGAAAAGAAGGTCGGACAGGACTTGTCGAAAGGAAAGAAGTCGATTGAGTTGTGGAAGAACCGACCCTTGAGGTTTGCGCCAGAATTGACGGCGAGAGTGAATATCAGGCATCGTTTGGTCGCTAGGTGAATATATATAAGGCAAATATTCAATGATTAGGTCTTCATTTCCGCTAAACCACATTATCACCGTAGTTGCTCCCCAACCTGGTGTTTACATAGATATTAGGTACAGAACAGGAACGCCTCAAGGTACAGCTGGTAACAGTGGATGAAATTCATACCTAACAGGCAGGATGCAAATACCTAGGTTCCTCACAAAGCCTCCCATAGATACTTGCGACGAAATTCCATCAATTCTGGACCGTGCTTCTGCTCTAGCCGCTTTTTCGCTCTAGCACGCTTTTTCTCTTCCTTCTCATCTTTCGGCACTTCATCCGAAGTTACTAGCTTTAGCGACTCATCATCGCGCTGCGTCCATACTCCGCGTGTTCTCTGTGGTAATTCCTCCCCTCGTTTCAGTATTTCCATAACCTGTCCGGCGTCACCGAGGCGCCACGTCGTTGCTCGCAAGGCTCGGAGTACAATGTCCCTTGGGTATCTCAACGAACAAAAGCGGTCGATAATATCTTCAGGTGTGTCTTGCACAGGTATCGGACGGGACTCTGGTTGAGGTTGCTCTGGAAGAGAGGATTGTGCTTGTCCCTCAGGGGTCGAAGTGGAATCAACAACAATAGACTGCCTCTGAGATTTGTTCCACGGCAGAGAACGTTTTTTAGCTGTTCTCGGCGGTTTCTCGCTCGCGGGCACGTTGTTGATGTTGTTGGTAGTAGATGATGCCGGTGGCTCCTCGTCCGACTCTTGTCGGAAAGGTGTTTTGATCGATCTTCTTGGAGTAGGAGTTCCTGGACTGCGATTCTGAACTTTGGCCTTGGGCGTTGGAGACGATTGCACATGATCATTCGGAGATGGATTATCCGATTCTAGACGCAACTGTTGTGACGGCGTGATATTAGCTTGGGACTCGAACCCGGCATCCTGCTGCGTATCGAAATTGATGGGTGGTTCCACTTTATCAAAATTGAAACCTTGCGTTTCTGGCTCTCTGGTTTTCTTTTTGCTCTTTGGGAGCGTGGGGAGGTCTTGAGGAATGTCTCGAGATTCTTCAACCTCGTTGTCTATGGCGGCTAGCCTTGATTGCTTGGCGAGGGGAGAAACGATAGGTAGAGGACGTAACCTGGAAGTCCCACTGACTTCGTCGGGAGTGGATGGTACTTCCGCATCTCGATCAATTCTTCGACGCTTTGGCGGAGACTGTGGATATGAAAAACCGGAGGATAGGCGATGGGTATCAAATGACCGCTTCAAAGAGGTCATTGGAGGAGGGGATGAATTGTAGTGAACTTCTGGGCGTTCACCATCCTCATCCTCATCACCGTCTTGAACATCGTTCATATTTTCGTCCTCATCCTCGTCTCCATCTTGTTGATCTTCAGGTCCATCCTGAGCATCTTCACTATAACTTCCTAGCATCTCCTCAAAAGCACCGAATTTTTCTTCGTAGTGTTTGCAAAGCTCGTCAGGAACGGTCTCATTTTGGACCCAGTCGAAGTTGAGCTCTTCTGCAATTTGTTGCCAATCACGTTCACTGGGGTCCATATTCTGGGCGTTGACGGCTTCCCATAATTCCCAAATTCCGAAAGTTTGCCCTTTAAGAGTAATCCAGTAGACAGGCTTGATTTCCTCCGCCTTCAAAAACACATTGTAGATAGTACGCAAATTGTTATCCATTACAGCAGGTGCATCGTTAGGCGACGAATGAGTAGTAATTCGGGGGTATTTCCCCACTGGTACTGGAGTATGCGATTGTGACTCGTCTTGGCCGTCGGTGGAAGAAGTTGATTGTTCGGGTTCGTCTTGGTCCCCGACCTGATCAACCACCGCATCTTGAGTTTCATTTTGAACTTCATTCGAGCTCGGTACCTCGGGAGGTTTAGTTGTCTTGCTTCCCCTAGATGAGACCGTATGTGTGCCAACGGGGTTTCGTGACTGAGGTGTCTCAGTTTCTGGCTCATTAGTAGACTGCAAGTTATGTACCATAAATTCCTCCAAAGGTTCCAAGTGTGTATCGGGCACTTCCTCTTTCCGCAGTGGTGCAGGTCGTTTTTCTTTAGGCTTGGATATCCCCGATGTGGATGGAGACGGATGCAATGGGGACTGAGGCTTTGGCTTGGAAGAAGAAGGGGGTGGGCTCCCATTAGCCAATTCTTGCTGATGAAGAGGTTTGAGTTTTTTTATCCATCTGTCCCGCCATGATTGTGATGTATGGTGAGGGTACTAAGTTTGTCAGCAGATTTCCAAACATGGTTGGTTATGGAAGCACCTTACTTTGGCCGCAAGTTCGTTATAGATGGCATTCCCAGATGTTGGCTCCCCATTACGCTCCATCTCAAGAACCCAATCTTTTAAAATTGAATCATCTTCCTCAGTATATTTTGTCCTCCCAGACTTCTGGATTGCAGCTGCATCATGGGATGCCGAGACTGGAGTCAGAGCCGGAGCCGGGGCTAGAGCTGGAGTACATAAGTAATCATTGCGATCTTGAAGAGAACCCTTCCGAATAGAATCGTCAATGAATTTCCAAGAATAGGAACCAGGTGGCGCGTTCTTCCTTGCATGATCGGCGATCAAGTAGTTAGCTTGCTTCTCAGATGCAACCACCTTACCCCCGTTGTTCTGTTTGATGCGTCAGCGGAATGAGTTGATACTTAGTAACCAGCACGACCTCTCACCTGAATTCCTTGTACCCAGTTCAACCTCATGGGAACGTGATGCGAAACCCAAAACTTGATGCCTTTGAATAGGCCTTGCTTCGGACGTCCCGTGGTGGGGATCGCCCCTTCGACGACGATAGGAGCAGACATGTTGATAACCCTAACCCTGAGTTGTGGTGAACCTCATTCAGAACACGAACACGCTTCTTAGGTAATTAAATCTGCCCTTGCACGTGGTCGTACTTTTGAAAGTGGGTAGGTAGGTATGTTCTGAGGAATGATATTGATATTCCAATTGACCAAAATAATCTCAGTCTCAATTAGGTTGCGGAAATAGAATATAATAGTCGGGTGTTTATGGTGCTCTTTGTTCGTAAATTCACGAAATAGAATGAAATGCGGGTTGTTTGGAATCATTCGGCCTAAGCAATCTTAGGTTTATCTTTCTAGCATCAAGAAATGGAAATTCCCAAAAAGGCATTCAATAATCCTCAGGATGTAGGTGCTCTTTTATTGCCGGAGAGAGGAAGGAGAAGGTCAGGCATGATAATTGAACCAGAGTCCCGTGGATAAAGTTTCATGAGACGCGTGATTCGAAATCGCGATTCTTCAACAGTAGGAAGTAATCAGGTGGAATTTAAGGCATTATGCATTATTCGAGGGGCTAGTGTTTTATCCGAGTGCAGCTGCAGATTCATTTATTAGATAATCACAGAAGCGGCTGAATGACTTGTGCACAGCCTCAGCTGATCTGCCAATGAAATTTCCTGATGGACATAAATCTGAGGCTAAAGCGGCACGGGTACGACACAGTCTACCCTCTTTCGTACTGTGCCCACTTACACGTAGCCTAGTGCTCTCAGCGTGTACCTTTTTTGTTACAGTCTCAATTTCTAATGAGAAGCTCAAACTCATCAACACCAGCCGACGAAGATGAGAGCACATTGTTGACCAGACGGATATGTGCTGACTCGACTAGCCGTTCATTTTCTTTTTGCTTAAAAGCACTGTCTTTTATATTTTCCTTCCATAGTCCATCTCTTGTTCCATCAGGTCAATCGAGGATAGTCGAGGATCATCTCGTCTCACATGGAATCCTATCGGTGCCTAGCTCTGCAGATGAGAATTTAACAATGACCGAGATTATATCTATTTATTTAAATGCTCTGCCAACCCATACAAATTTTACCACTACGCTTTTCTTCATAACGTGACCATGGGCGCACTTGGTCAGATCGCCCTTGGCGTTCTCGCTATCACCTTCATGACCTTTGTCGCCTTCTTTGGCAGACTCCCAGCTTTAAGGTATGACGATAATCTTAATACGCATACTGTATAAACTTATACTAATTCGACATATATCGTAGACATACGCCAATAGCATGGCTACATCGCGCTATATGGGTATATCTCCCCAATGCGATCTTAGCTCTGGACCAGCGCCTCACCTCAGGTCGACTCACTACATCTCTAAAGAGGTTCGGCACATACATCATGTATGATCGACATCCGACCGTGCTCATATTTTTCATCCTATTACTCTCCGGGGGAGAATACTTGTATCTTCCAGGGGTATGGCCGAGTCTTAGCTTCACTCACAAGACCCTGGGTGGCATCTTCATTATTCTGCCTTACATATTCCTGTACCTCTCCGCCACCGGCGATCCGGGCGTTATCAGCCCAAGCACTCACTCGCGCTACATGTCGCATTATCCATACGACTTCTCGCTCTTCCACCCCGGCGCAAAATGCAAGACCTGCGGTCTCTTGAAACCGCCGCGATCGAAGCACTGCTCCGTGTGCAAGCGCTGCGTCCACAAGATGGACCACCACTGCGTTTTCATCAACAATTGTGTCGGATACGGCAACCAACATTATTTCATCCTATTGCTCCTCTCGACCGCCATCCTAACGCTCTACGGCGGGTTTCTCGGCCTCACCGTCGTCGCGGACTCAGCGCGCACTCACAACAGGACGTTCGCGCTGTTCCCCAAACCACCCGGCTGGTCCTGGAGCCAGTACTTCATCATCCTCACCAGGGGAATCCAAAAAGACGTCGGCGTTGGGTCGGTCACTCTACTGACACTGATGACGTCCCCGTTAGTCTGGGGGTTGCTTGGGTACCACATATATCTGATCTACTGCGGCACCACGACGAACGAGAGCATGAAATGGCAGGACTGGCAACTAGAGATGGACGACGGATGCGCCTTCAAGCGACCGCTAGCCCACGACCGGGCCAAGGACCTGCGATACGAAGCGGCGTGGACGCGCTGGCCCCTGGAACCCGTTCAGGTGCTCATCCGCACCGAGGACGGCACGCCGCCGGACCCGAATGCCCCGCCGGGCGTCGGGGAGTGGGAGCGCGTGTGGCATCTGCGCGACATCGAAAACCTTTACGACTTGGGCTTCTGGGATAACCTAATCGACATCTTTGTGCCGAATTATCCCTTTCGTCACGCGGATATCCCGTCTTCTACGGCGGATCCGGAGAGGGGGAAGAGGAGAACTAAGAAACCGCCCAAAGCCCCCTTAGCGTCTAGTTTCGTGGCTGCTGCGACTTGATATAATTATTAGAAGCGTTGAATATCACGTTAATGAATAGAGGTTTTTTTTCAAGTTCATCTGATGTGTCTGAGTATATACGGTATATGTATGTGATGACTCTAAGGGGTTTATACAGCTGCCTCTACCTATTTACCTATGTATTAAGGTAGGTACCCAGGTATATGTTCAGTAGATAGCCTGCATTTTGGATATGTAAGACAACATCTAGGCACCCAAATGATACTGTAAGGTATAGATCAACACCCGCGTAGGACCCAACAATTCTTCTCTAGAATTCAGCTTTGCCGCCATCCTCTTCTTTTGCAGTAAACTCGACTGCGCCGGAGAACTGAGCCTCAAACTCTTCTGGAATCCCCTTCTTAACCTTGTTATCACGAATCTGCTTCTTGATCTTCTTGATCTTCTTTTTCTCCGCCATTTTCGACACCGGAGGGGTCACCATGGACGTCAACGCGTCAGCGGTTATAAACTCATCTTCGACTGCTGCTGCTGCTGCTGTCTCTGACGTCTCAGAATCAGGAATGGCAAACCTCTCCTCATCAGTTTTGAGCGCGTCTCTCAATTCTTCCATTTCTTGCTTTTCTCGTGTAGATCGTCTCTGCGCCCGCCGCTCCGCGGTCATAAGCCTTCTGTCGCGTATCCCTTGTGTTCTGAGGGTTTCTTTTCGGAAGCGCTTCTGGAGACTGAGGATATACTTCTGCGAGTCTTTCTCGCGGAGGACGGGTGGGTCGGGAGGATGCGCGTCGTATTTTCGACGCATATTTCGCGCGTGGTTGCCTGGGGTTCCTCGGAGTTTTAATTCGGCCACGAATTCATCTAGGATACGGCGTAGTTCCTCGGGGCTGCGTGATTGTGATTGTGAGATGTGTAACTCTCCATCATTCCTTAATCTGGTGCTGGCGTGGAAAGCTCGAGCATGCGACCGGACGGTAGTTCTCGCGCCCAAAGAACCAACGGCGCGCGGTCTAGTCCTATGCCGACCTTGAGTCGCTGAAGCTCGTTCAAGCTCAGCAAATGCCGAGTTGGTTCTTTTGGAGGTATCATTGCTCCTAGTATCTATTGGCGCTTTAGATGAAGTAGGGGTTTCCATAGCTTCCTGAGACACCGTTGTTACGTTCTTGCTAGGCGCAAACTGTAAGTCGTCGAATGAAATGACCTTGCCGGACCACTTCTTGTTCTTCTCCAGCTTTGGTCGATTATCTTTAGCTAATCCAGCCAGGCGGGCAACGGCTAACCTTGCAGTAGTAACCGTCGATGTTGCAACGGTGTGGTCTTTTGCGCCAACCGCAGTGACGAATATTTCCTTCTCCCAGGGCCAGTCGTTCTCTTGCTTCTTTTCAATTTCGAGTATGACGTCCCACACCTTGGCGCATGTCTCGCGCAGACCAGTTAAACCACCTTTAACTTTGTCTGCTTTGGTTAGGACAATGGCCGTTTTCTTTCCAGCGGAGCCCAGCAGCTCGAGCAGTTGTAGATCCGTCTGTTTCGGCCCAACCTCAGCATCTATCAACACAATGGCCCCCTTTACACCAACCCTCTTCGTCAAATATAATGTGATATTATGTCCCCATTCTTTCAATGATGCATGTCCATACCCGGGCATATCTACCAGGAAAAAAGCATGCGTGGGTATGTCTTCTTTGCCCTTGTATTCTGCAGCCTGGGCGGCGATTTCTTTTTGTGAGGGTGCCGGTCCAAACCCGTATGTATTTATCGCCCTTGTCTTTCCGGCTTTGCTGCTCACGTATGCCAAAGCACTACTATTCCTTCCGGCCAGCGCATTGACGAACGATGACTTCCCAACGTTGGATCGTCCGAGGATGCAGACTTCGGGAACCCGCGTATTCTTCCTCAGCTTATAAAAGTCAGACTCTCCGTATTGATATGTAGGTGGGTTTTTCGTAAATAGCGACGATAGTTCGTCCTGAAGAGGATTATCTGGAGCCGAGGGTATAGAAGCTGCCTTGAATAGGTCTTCGGGCGAGATCTCGCTAGGTTGAGTCGTTCGGAATTCGGGGATCAAGAAGGCGGCAAGGTTAGGGTATTTAGCGGCATATGGCGAACTTGTGGAAAAGAGGCGTGCTGGACTCGATCGTATTCTTGAAGTTGCGCCGATCAGGACGAGTCGCAACGAAGCTGGCATCGCCAGAAGCGCGGCGAGTTGCTGTGCTGGCGGCATTCTGCTACGATTACGCCTGACTAAATCCGTTTCTGTTATAATCTTCCATATTCAGTGTAGTTCGAGGCACGTAATGCACCTATATTCGAACTTAGAAATAGGAGGAATTGGTGTTAAAGAATTAATGATGGCATGATGGCATCCATATTTCTTGAGATCGGCAAAGATCTTACCCTTGCTTACATAAGGGATCGCCGCCTGCATTATCTTATCGATCTTATCGCTTTTCGACTCGGAACTTGAAAGTGTAGAAGCAGAAGAAGCTCAACTCTAATTCTTACCAAAAACAATTCCATTTCCCTCCGTCAACATAGTCTCGTTCAACATGTCGAAACAGTCGCAGCTACGCTCGCTCTACCGTTCCCTTCTCCGGGAGCTTCCACCAAGGCCGTTAAGGCCATCCTCCTCATCTGCACAGGCACGATCTCCAATCCACCAACGATTGAGACAAAGTTTCGCAGATGATGCGCCGCACGAGCATGCAGTCGCGCAAGCCGACCAATTACTCCAATATCTAAAAGCGCAAAGGCAATATACGACTTTACTAGAACGGTACAATCCGGGCATGAATATGGACGAGGAGGAACGGGTCAGGCTTACCGCTCGCCGGGTCGGCATGGATTTACCGATAGAGTACGAGAACGGCGGGGCGAAGAGTTGAACACAGGGTATGTTCCATGAAGGTGGAATGTGGAATGCTATATTATGGTATAGTTCAGATCGAGGCGCCGTGCTATTCACCATCAGTAAGGAAATGCCGTCTTATACTGGTGTCTAGAGGTGACATAATTCACGCGGGCGCAACCACCGCTCTAATTTTGGCCTACACGACTATCTATACTATGTCAAAAGACCTAGGGCATACGCCGCCAACGTGGCCTAAAAATCGACTACAAGTACCTAACCCGGGTAATCATATAATGCCATAAGGTCGCCGTCAGAATCCTCAGGCCTCCGACTACGATCCATTTATTGGCACCTACCTTGTTTATAAGCCCAATACCTTTTACGTTTAGGCTTAATGCGGTCATGCCGAAAACGCAATAGAAAATATACAACTGTTAAATCATAATCGCTTCCATCTATCCTGTTGATTCCGCTATGTTTTACCCCCCGCAGAATAATAACTTCTATATGAGGCAGGGTCCAGCATGGGCTCTGTCATAAATCTTCACCTTGAAGCGGACTATTTCATAAGGGTCATTACGCCTCTCTGACATCGCAAAGCCGTACATTTGACAGAACTACGGTCTGATGATCTTTTGAAAGGAGTTACCCCTTGCTAAAGCTCCTTCCTTTGCTCTCTTCTGCAGGGGACATGCTGAGGGGGTATACGAGTAGATCTGTAATTTTTTCGTGCCCTCGAACTACTTAATACGGAGAGGGAGCAACTCTTTGGAAATACCAAGTCTACTACCATCATCCATAATGATTGCATTAATTCCCAATAAAGACATGGGCCTGGGCGAATCACCATACTCGGGAGCTCAAAATCTGTTGCTGTTCCGTGAGCGCGTGGTAACAATAAACCAACAAGTTTAGCCTTATTAAGGTCCAGAGAAGCTCCCAAGCGATCTCGTTTGCCTTTAGAAGAGACATTTAGTTCTCGAGCGTCTCGCAGTGTTCTTCTTTTACGAAGTCGTATACTATCTTGGGATCGTCAATCAACCCTTGGTTCGTTTCTGACACCAGTGCACGTCGAAGCGATTCCCGAACGCCGTCACAGCTATGAAAGAAAAGATCCGTAGCGAGCTGTTTCGTGAGAGGTTGCAATAAAATACATAATAACTACAGATTCGTACCTGGGGTGGTTTCTTGCTCACTGTCAAATTTTCAGCATCTTTGTTGATCTCACTTAGGCAACATATCAATTTCCGTGTTGACATATCTGCCTTTAAAGTCTATGACCCTTCGGAAAACCAAGGCGGGATTCCTTCGGCTGTATCTCTTATAGCGTTTGTCACGAGGCTTGATGGTTTTCTCAAGCTTGGTACTGGATGCTCGCCTGAATCGACTGCTGTCAGCACCCGGCTTATCACGTATAAACAAACTACTACAGCCCTATTTTTAGACATATAAGTCGTATCTAGAAGATCATTTAGTATATAAACACTTAATATTGCTCGCATCTAATCAAATCAAAGAATCCTTTGATTTTAGTTGGTCTTGACCATTACGTACTCCTGAAGTGTACTTCCGAGCTTGTTATAGAGATGCCAAAGGAACTTCCTGTTCGCTGGACTCTTGATAAAATTTACAAACAAGTAAAACCTTAAGCCCGATGAGCTGTCCGGTGATGAGAAGCAAGCAGCTTGAGAGATAATGGTGACACTTGAGAAATCCTAAGGGCAGCATTTTTTCCCCCTTCTCTATCGCTATCTCGTGAAATAGGGGTCGATTTCTTATACTTGATGAAGAAATCGCGATGTCATCGCGTAAGTTAGATGTTGGTGCGACAGTGCATATTGCTACGCCTGTATAGTGAGAAAATGAGCTGTGCGCGCATGGCTTCGGCACTAGTGAAGTGGTATGGGGGCATTCTAAAGCTATTGATGATTCCCGGGGGTACTTAAAGAGGACTTTGATGGCAATGCTCGTCGGCGAAAGAATAGGTGAAAAAGGAGAAAAAGGGAGGTTTAGATGCCACCTGTGCGATCCAAACTGGTGACATACCTAGGGAGTAATCATTGTCTCGATTTAATGGTATTGGAGTTGTGTCGTTTGCTGGATCGCCCAAGGCTGTTAAGAAAAAGGGGCGGGGGTCAGCTTGGTCGTGGGAATACTGATTATCGCGCCCGTAGTCTAATTCTTACATGGTCATGCATAACCTCCCTAGGGAGAATTCTATTACGTGCCTAATGTTGGAATAAACGTAGTGTACAAGCGATTATATTTATCTTTATGACTTTGTGGTTCAAAGTTATCGCACTGCTCCTCTTTCCAATATTCGACCAACTACCTCAGTGGACTAGTACACACAAGTCACGGATCCTTATAAGAGTCTATAAAATAGATGGATCACTGCCACTTGCCAGGTAGTAAGGCAGCCAGGCCTTGATCTCGAACTTCTTAGATTAGAGGAAGAGGAAAGTCTGTTTGGATTATAAGCCCCAGACGTAGAGCGATGTCAATTTCCAGGCGATAGATAAAGCAGAAATTACTAGATGTACCACTATTGAAATAAACATGGGACTATAATTGTACTAGGAGCATGCAAAGAATTGTGTTGATTTTAATACGTTTGAGGGATCGGAACTTAAGGTACTGGAAGCATGAACCGTAAATCGTATCATATTCATCATAAACTAAAAGGGGTATCGCACAAGCAGACAGCCACAAGCAATCAGCCACGTATATTCCACCGCAACGGATGGAGCTGAATCACAGTTTATCTTCGCTCCGAATCTTTCAAAAAACTCCACTCGCTCACTTTTAAAGAAGACAAAGCCCAGAAGCAGAATTTCTAAACACCACCAACGCCTCCATCCTCCAGACTTTCGTCCCACCCCCCGGTCGAAAGAAGCAACTCCCCAACACGCTCCTTAACCCCCTTCATAGCCTCGCCCAGCGCGCTCTCCCACTGATCCTGCACAACGCGCACTTTCTCCTTGAGATCATCCGTGAGCCCGACCTGCTCGGCCTTGCGCTCCTCGTCTACAACCCTCTGCTGACGGCCCTCCGCCTCACCGACCTTAGCCCGGGCGCTCATCATTGCTTCCTTGACCTCGTGGAGTAGGCAGAGCAGATTAGTCTGCGACTCGATGAACTGGTAGGAGCTTTTCTCAGCATGGAGTAGCAGGCTGAAGAGGTACTGCAGCGGGTGTTCGTGGTAGCTTGGGTTCTCGTCGAACTCGGCGGGTGGGATATGGATGCGGAAGTGTCCGTCGAGGGATGTGGGGATGTTGTCTAGAAGACTGCGCAAAGGAGGAGCAAGGTCCCAGAATGCGTTGAGCTGCATATCCACGCCCCGGAGCACGTTCTCCTCGACTACGTCGCGGAACAGACGTGTGCGCTGCAGCACCTCATTGGCGAATGCTGCTCGTCGCTTCGTTGCGTCATCGATGAAGAACGCCTCCGCAGTGCGTAGCTTCTCCTCGTTTCCGGACAAACGGTATGGCGTGATGACCATTTCCTTGTACCGGTCATTGCGGTCGCTGAGCAGGTTGTAGATTTCGCGGTGTAGCATTTCCCGCGCTTCGAAGATCCACTTCAGAAGGGTTAGTTTTTCCAAGAGCTCTGGCTGCTCGTCGCCTTCTTCCTGTGGCATGTTCGGATTTGGCGCTTGCGTTTCCACGAATAGGCGCGAGCGGAGTTCGTCGAAAAGTGATGTGGCTTGCGCGATGCGGCTTGTAAGTAGCTCGTTAAGGGGCATGACCACAGCATTCTGAAATCGATCGAAATCTTGTTTTTCCAATTCCTTTACCTTTGCATTTTCTGATGCCTGTGTGTCGGCTTCTATAGCAGCTGCTTCGGCGTAGGACATGTTGCCTGCGCTGATCTCCTGGTGGAGGTTTGCGCGTAGTGCTTTTTGTCTCGAAGAAGCGGCCTGTGCGGCCTCATCATGGGCTCTTTGGCTGTCTTGTTTGAAGCGGTCCTTCGTTGCCTGGATCTCTTGCATGTCGCTAAGAGATCGGACAAGGATACGAGTGGATGTAAGCTCTGGATGGTTGTTATTGACTGCGGGGTGATGGCGTGGATAAGGTGGTGGTAGTGTCACTAGCCGTGACACGTCGAGCTGCGATGGGGTTGGGGTATTTGGTGTAGATGAGCTTAAAGATAATAACGAATTTCGGTATGGTTGAGGCGTGCTAGTCTGATTTGATTCGTGCCACCCAACCTTTTCAGGGGGATACTCATTCTCTGAATAGTGTCCGCTGGGTCCGGCTGGACTATCCGCATTCAATGGCGCATCCTGCCATTGTAAAGCTTCTCTCGCTTCTTTGGGCACGCCCATATATTTAGATTCGCGTTTCGTTCTTTCTATTCGGTTCCCCGAGCCGCCAGACTCTGTTTCCCACCATCGACTAGCCGGTCTGCCTCTGGAACTTGACTCATCTAGATGTTCGCTTACGCTCATACTAAGAATCGGAGATAACGAGGGCATGTACTGTGAGGCCCAGTTTCCGTTTGAGGTGGGCCCGGTCACAGGTGAGTTCGACAGGCTTGTTGTGGCCGGGGCTGAGTTAGGCTGCGATTGGTCGCGGAACACCGAATTTAATGAGTTTCGCTGTGATCGGGTCTCTGACATTTGTGGCGTCCATTCTCCTGACTGTGAATTCGTCGACTCACGTCGTGCCTTCATAGGGCGGAACAGATCCCGTGTCAAATCAAAGATTTCAGATCCCATGGCTCCAATTGCAGACGAATATCTCTCTCTTCGGACCCTAGATTCGTTGACTATAAAGTCAGTGAATAGCTTCACTCGTTCGGCATCTGACTCCGCAACGGCTTCTTGGTTGGCGAATGCTTGAAAACGCTCCACGCTACCTTGGCAGAACTGTTCAGCCGTCTGACCAATAACGGCTTGCTTGGACGTTGGATAGAGTGAATTGGCAGAAGGTAGGCCATTCGTAGGGCCATTCATTTCTGGTCGTGCCTGCGAGGAGCTGGAAGCCGATCGGCTTTGGGGTGGCGGCGTAGGGAGGGCTTTCGGAGCTATGGGGTGACCCGGCTCGATAGCCGGGTAAGCCTTCTGCGGGTGTGGAGAAAACGGCGGCGTCGGGGTCTCTGGGTGAATTCCGGTAGATGGACGAGGTGTTGAGTTCCTAGAATCTGCATGGTTCACGTCATCGCCAGATCTTGGCACCTCGGCTATTGATTTACCACCGCCTCGAGGAGTCGCCCTATGAACCGAAACTTTGCGGGATAATCCTGAACCTGAACTACTAGGAATCATAATATCAGACAGAGGCTGTATTCCATCCACTAGTCTCTGTCGTGTCCGACTTTCATTTCGCCTTTCGCGCAGGGACTTTTCACCTCGGACAGCACCTGTCCTATTCAGCCCCGCAGAATTCGATGCAGATCCCGATTCAGGGAGCGCCGATGAACTAGACTCGGCTGCGGCCGATGTGTCAATGGTAAGTCCAAGGGGATTGGGTGACTTGCTACACTTGGGACGTTCTTCATTAACCCAGTCGGCAGGGGTTGGCGGAACAGGCCCAAGAGCGGTCACCCCGCTAGGAGGCGGTCGTCTTGTTGGAGGGGAAACTATAGGATCGGTAGTCCGATTGAGACTTTGGGATCTGGACTGGGAAGCAGGAGGTGGTCCAGGAGGCGGTGGAGGTAGAGGCATGCCGGGTTCCCATCTTGACTGAGACCCCGATCTAGACCGAGCCGAGGTTGGTGTCTCAATTGCACTGGCGGACGCTGCTCTACGGGAGCTAGGGGGTGGAGCGGAGAGATTGAGTTCTGCTGGATTTATGGCAGTAGGAATCTGGACTGCAAGAGGTTGTGGCCGCGACAATGAAGTAGGCGGATGAGGATCGGGAGGTGATGACTCAGGCGTGCCTCGATCTCGCCGTCGGGTTAATGACGACAGACCAAAGCGCCTCTCGCGAGAAGGCCCGCGTCCATTTGAGCCAGGAGGTGGAGGGAAGCTTTGGCTATTTGTTGGCTCCGGTGAGGGTCGATGAGCGCCGGGAGCAGGAACTCGCGCGGCAGAGATATTTGCTGGTGGTGTCTCATATACAGTGCTAGCTGGTCTCTGACTCCGAGGAGGGGAGTAAGGTGGAGGCGGCGCCGGAGCCGACGCTTCTTACTTCATCAGCTTACTTTCCTGAGTGGTTATGACAGCCCTTACCTTGAGATTCACGCAACGACGACGGCGCCGGAAATTGATGTGTTCGCTCAGGCCCGACGGCAGGAGAGGGCGCCCATTGTTGTGGATTATAGGGCTGTATAGAACTAGCTGGCGTATGTAGTCCGGTAAAATTGTGTGGTGAACTGATAGATGTAGTAGAGTGCGGTGTGTTCAACTGGTTATGAAATCCTCCAAGTGCCGTTGTCCGCAGTGGATTGAGCGTTTGGCGGAGTCGAGACGTTGCGCTGTCGCGAGAACTGGTCATCATCACTCGTAATTTGTAACGGCCGCAACCGTGTCAATCAATAGAAGCGCGTAGAGGGATCGACAGCAGATGAGATCCCGTAGAGACGCTGGCCTGCGTGGGACGTTACTTGAATGCCGTTCGTGCGTGCTTATGTCCTATATCGTCTGACGGCGGGCGCTCGTCGCGCACTACCTTCGCCTGTCTTCCTTCAGCTGAGGAATTGCGAAACACTCTTTTCGCCAACCACTTTTCCCATGCCTCGATTATCTTGAGGGAAATGAAGGTTTGGCAAAGCCGACGAATGTCTTAGAGGTGCGGCTGAGTAGATTTGTGCGATGTAGGAAAAAAGAGGGTGCAAAAGACGAAAAGCAATGGCGAGACTGGATAGGATAGGGTGGTCCCAGATCGTCCTAGCCAAGGACGTGGGGGATAGGGTGCCTCTTGGCAGATCCCCAGATGCCTGCATAGGCTACACAGGCTCATCAACTGGTTGATGGCCAGATGGGAAGGCAAATTCCGAGAAATGGACGCGACCTTATCCCCTAACACTACATATTCAGGAACCGTACGATACTTTAGCCCCTTCTTACCACAAGCAATACAACCTAAGACCCTCGTTCACCTAGCCACTTATTATATATGAGGTCCGAACTATGGACTAGGTTAGCTAAATCTATCTGCAGGGACTCCTCTTTCTTGCGTGCTTAGATCATGCTCATATCTACCACCTCGCAGTGAGGTTGATATGCTAGTCTGTGTTGGTATTCCAATATTGCAGGTCAACGGAACCCATTCACACCTAAAGATGGTGTATTAATCAAGATGTGGCGAATGAGAACTGCAGCAAAAGACAGGAGATCGATGGATGGAGTGGTGAGCGACCCCCTGATGGCCTGACCGACTTAGGATTAGGGGCCGTCGGTACTTCCAGATTGGTACAATGGAAAGATGGTTCACGATTGGTCTGACCGCCGAAGGGCTCATCTATATTTAGAGTATCACGGCCCCTCGTCACGTATGATTGGTTGAAACCGACTTTTCCCCTCGTGGTTTTCTTCTTGTCGGCGCTTAACGGTTCTCTCCACTTAACGATGGTGATGATTGGTTGATCCTGAATGTTGGATCTCTCTGCATGAGCGGACAGGCGGGGAAACTCACGATGTCCTTTTGAGTCTATCTCGTAGGATTCCTTGCCGTTCGAACTTGAGTCATATATAGAAGACAGGTAATCTGCAATCATCGTTTGCAGAATCCTCTTCCTCTTCCTGTTGTAGAGCGACACTCGGTAAGATGCGCCACCGAATAGAATTGCATTAGCGTTGCTTTTGACTGTCAGCACACTAAATGCAAGTCTAAATCGATGGCCAGTCTCTATGTGAGTTGGATATCAAGGAATAAAAAGGAGGCTCCTCAATTCTCGGCTACTCGGCTTCCCGTATGCACGGCACCACTAATGCATTTTATTAGTATTGATGATTGTTTAAAAATAGTGTTAGGGCTATCACAGTAGTACTGTAATGTGATTTTCACGTGGGAGGTATAAATATGGAAGGTCTTCGGCCTTGTTGCATAGGCGTTATATGTGTTGTACGCCTCATGTAGGGCGGGCCGATACTGAGCTGAATGATGCTGGATTTGATAACGACGTTTGTGTATAGGACTGGTTGCCCAATTTGGTCATGATCCTGTATGAGTTATGAAGATGTCGACTAACAGGCATAATTCGAGAATTACTTAGAGTAGCACTCACATATTAATACCTTTTGTACGTTAGCATTGATGCGCAAGGAAAATGATGGAATTTCAGGTTGTATTTTAAACCTTTACTTGACTGATAGTATTTCAATGTAATAAATACCTAGTGATAGAAGATTTGGACTCTTTTAGTGTTGGTTTGGATCTAGATATTGCGACATCGAGGAATTGGCGATCTTTAATGAGTTGAGTTGGAGAATTGAACTTCCAACGCAGAAAACCACCCAAGCGCTATTACACTACCATGGAACTTGAAGAAACCATAATTACTAAGGCGCCTAGGTATGTACCTGCCTTCTAAACCCATAATACTATTCATTCAAAATGCGCTTTCCACCACAATCCATGAAGTCTTAATATCGTAGCACGACTGCCATATATACATTATTTCTGCTTGTAACTGTAAAGTGGGATGTGTATTAGGTAATCTTAAGCCGATAAAACGATAAGAGGTGGAGGGATGAAAACGGCATCGGTCCGATATTTTACCGACCCAAGCCACTAAATTGGAAAGCCTCACGTTAACAAACTCGGTCAAAAACTTCTAGATCTTTCTGCTGCAATTTTTTTCTCTTTTTGTTTAACTTTCCATCATCCTGAATCGTCGGCCTTGCGCCCTCCATGTCGACGTTTTCTTCTTTTCAATTCGTTACTATGATCACAGATTGATTCTGTAATCAGTCAACTTACCCGTCCATCTGTCATTGGTAAGTTTATTATTTCCTCTGTCTCGCATCTCTTCTTCCTGAATTCTCTGATGATACGCAAGCTGGCACCAGTCATAGAGCGACTTGTACTCCCTTTCCTTGATGACCTATAGCTTAAGTCTTTTAAGACGATATCTGATCAATTCATATTAAACTCTCTCTATTTCGAGCTTACCTATCTGGTATTCTTCTACAAGAAATCAGTGTTTGCTAACACAGTTTTTCTTCAGCTTCTCAATCCAATCCATACTTCGTGCGAATTATTCTTCCTCATCCACCATGGTTCTCCACAACCCAAATAACTGGCATTGGGTCAGCAAGAATGCCGGTGACTGGACTAAGCAGTGGTTCCAAGAGAATCTGACCAAGATCTCGGCCGAAGATGGAGAGGTCAAAGCCAAGATTAGCAAGGTTGTCAGCATGGACGGTGATGTTGACGTGAGCCAACGAAAGGGTAAAGTCATTACTATTTACGACGTGAAGCTCGTATTAGAATACTCTGGTTCGTCACCCTGTAGCTTTTGTCCCGTAGTCTGTAGTAATAAACTTGATCTAACTCGCATTAGGATCTGCACCTGATGAAGAGGATGTCTCGGGCACCATCACCGTACCCGAAGTTGCTCATGATACCGAAGAAGATGAATTTGTCGTATGTCTACTTTGCTTCTTTACTTTGCTTCTGTGATGGCATCTATATGTGGTACTAACCAAGTGACAAGTTCGACATCGATATCTACTCGGAATCGCAGGCCAAGCAGCCGGTCAAGGACCTGGTTCGATCCAAGATTACACCCCAGCTACGAAAGGAATTCACAAAGCTCATACCGGCCTTGATTGCCGAGCATGGCAAGGACATTCAACACGCTGCTGATCAGAACCCCTCCAGCAACTTCCCAGCGCCGAAGTACCATGCTCCAACCAGTGCTGCACCCAAGTCCGATGCCACTACTGGTACACAGAAGAACGGTGAAAGTGTAGTTAACACGACCACTGTGACCGACCAAGAGGAATTTCGAACCACTGCTGCTGAGTTGTACCAAACTTTCACCGACCCCCAGCGGCTAGCGGCCTTTACCCGTGCGCCCCCGAAGAGATTTGATGGCGCTCAGAAGGGTGGAAAATTCGAGCTTTTTGGTGGTAATGTCTCTGGCGAGTATGAAGAACTCGAGGAGCCGACCAAGATCGTCCAGACATGGCGATTGAACCAGTGGCCGGCGGGACATCATTCTAAGCAGGTGATCGAATTTGACCAGAACGACGTGGACAGCGTCACCGTGATGAGAGTCACCTGGACTGGTGTTCCTGTAGGCCAGGAGGAGGTCACCAAACGTAACTGGGACGAATATTACGTGAGAAGCATCAAGAAGACTTTCGGGTAAGTAAACATGAATCAACACCAACCTTCATGATACCAATCAGCTAACATTAACAAAGATTTGGAACGATTCTATAATGAAATTCCTTCCGTCAACTAAAGGTGTTCTCTGGTTTCAAGGCGTAATTGGTGAAGAGGTATAATCCGCCTCCGCAGGCAAATTACTCAACCATTTTTAGCAAAACCACAGTCTTAGAGGTCCTCGATCGCACTACTCCCATACAAAACCTCGCATGGTCGAAATGCATTAGAAATAACGATGATAGATGACATAAATGATGAATTTTATAATCTTCCCTTGTGTTTGATATTCCAAGTGATCACTTATCTATCACATAAGAATTCCTTGTCATAAATGGGAAATGTCGCAAGGCTATTGATCTGCTGTGGTAGTCTTTGCGTTCCCCACGGATCTCCAAATTCCCAGCCTCCTTGCGCACGAGGCACGAGCGCGGGACCATCCGAGCCAACCAGGGATACGTCACTTACTACACTTACGGAACACTCTCTCCCAATCGTACGTAGGTACCTCGAACATTCAAGCCAGATATCTACAAACACATTTCATGTTCATCAACTCAATCTAGTCTTGCCGCGTGGCCAACATTGTAATATTATTTTCTATTTGATCTTCGGCATTCTCTCATTACAGACATCTCGATTTGAGACATTGGTTCATATTAGTACCGTCCACTCTACGGCGTCCGTTCACCGTTTTTAGATTCTACACCAGCTAACGGTGGCTCTGTAGTATTAGACTCCTCTCGCACGAGGGTCCTTGTTATCATAAAACTACCTACCTACCTATCTGCCATCATTGAGTTGATGGAAACGAAATACTCGACTTTTAATTAATAATTCAACATGTCTTCAAACCAGTCTACAGTTGATGGGGACGTGGTCATCCGCGAGAACACCAATCTCCATGTAGGCCTACATGTCACTAGTCCCAATCTCTCACCTGAAGCTTCGTCTCATGTTTTGCCGTGCGCATCCCCAACTATCAGCCCAATCGTTGAAATAGGCAAAACAGAGATTCGGCCGAAAGAAATTCCGGATTGGAGCAATCTCAAGGTTCTTCACAGAAATACTATACCGCCCCGAAGTCATTTCCATGTATACGACTCGGAAGAAGAAGCCCTGTCAAGAGACGTGAACCGGTCCAGGGCAGCCTTGCTCTCCGGGATGTGGGGATTTGAACTCTCACCCGGGCCCTTCAAGGGTTCCCGGGACTTTTATGAGCCCGGATTCGATCATATCGACTGGAAACTTATCAAAGTACCTGGAATGTGGCAGATGCAAGGGTTTGGCAAAGGACCGCAGTACACGAATGTCAATTATCCCTTCCCGGTGGATCCCCCACATGTCCCGTACGACGACAATGAGTGCGGGCGGTATGTTACGCGCTTCACGGTGCCGGATAGACTTAAGAACGGGGACCAATTTCGACTACGGTTCGAAGGCGTTGATTCTGCTTTTACCGTCTGGGTGAACGGGAAGGATGTGGGCTATTCGCAAGGCTCGAGGAATCCGAGTGAGTTTGATATCACAGCCCACCTTGACCTCGACTCAGAGAATACTCTCTGCGTTGAGGTCTATCAAAGGTGCGACGGAAGTTATATCGAAGATCAAGACCAATGGTGGCTCAGCGGCATCTTCAGAGACGTCTGGTTACATTCATTTCCATCGGATCGATTCGAGGATATTCACATTCAGACAATTATCGAGGAGGATAAGCAAGAAGCATCGCTTACGACGCGTGTTACATTGAGCACAACGCCTGAGAGCAAGCCCTTCAAGGCCAAATTGCTCGATAGCAAGGGTGACCTAGTCGCTTCGCTATCGCAAGTATTAGAAGGAGGCGGGCATTCAACAGATTACGAATTTGAATTGCCGGTTACGAATCCCGAGTTATGGACAGCAGAAACCCCGTATCTGTATACCCTGGTCCTTTCCATCGGCTCTGTCTACGTGGCTCAAAGGGTTGGCTTCCGCAGAGCCGAGCTCATCGACGGCGTCTTCTGCGTCAACTGGAAGCCGGTAAAAATCCGTGGTGTGAATCGTCATGAACATAACTCGCTCTCGGGACGAACGGTCCCTTACGCAGATCTGCGAAGCGATCTCCTGATGATGAAGTCGTTTAATATCAACGCTATCCGTACCTCGCATTATATAAACGACCCTAGATTGTACGACCTTACCGATGAGTTGGGGCTCTGGGTACTAGACGAAGCGGACCTCGAATGCCATGGATTTGGCGAAGTGGGAGGTGACCCAGCAAGTTTTACGTCTAACAATCCCGACTGGGCGGAAGCATACGTGGATCGCGCACGACATATGGTTATGCGGGATAGAAATCATCCTTCGGTCATCATGTGGTCTCTTGGGAATGAAGCATTCTATGGCAATAACCATCAACTGATGTATGACTTTATCAAGAGCGTCGACCAGACACGTCTCGTACACTATGAGGGCGATCAAAATGCCCAGACAGCAGATATCTTTAGTCGGATGTACACTTCGGTGGATGATATGGTCAAGTATGCGGAGGAAAAAGACTGGAAGAAGCCTTTCGTCATGTGCGAATTTGCACATGCGATGGGTAACGGTCCTGGTGCCGTGCATGAGTACATCGAAGCTTTCTACAAGTACCCACGCCTCATGGGAGGTTTCGTGTGGGAGTGGGCAAACCATGTAAGTTCTTGCGAAGACATGTTATCTCTCTGTTCGTTACTAATGTGTACCTGCGCCTTCAAAGGGTCTGCAAGCTGAGACTAAAGACGGCGATAAATATTTTGGCTACGGCGGCGACTTTCAACCAGATGAACCTAACGATGGTACCTTCGTAATGGATGGCCTATGCAACTCACTGCACCTCCCCAGTCCAGGACTCGACGAATATAGCAAAGCCATCGAACCAGTCCAGGTCCTCAGCATAAAAGGCACCGAAATAACGATTGTGAACCGTTACGACTTTCTAACCCTAGACCATCTCAGATGCTTCTGGGAGTTGATCTCCGACCGACAGCAGATCATCGGCAAGGAGATATATATCCCAAAGGGGATCAAACCTCACCAGAAGGCTACCATTGTGCTGGGCGGGATGCCGACGACTCTATCAACGAATATGTGGCTTCAACTTGAGTTCATGGTTCGCGACGGGAGCAAATGGGTCCCTCCCGGCCGCGTCGTAGCCAGAGGCGAGCTTCCTCTAACACCGCCTCGTTCGCTAACCCTCTTGAAAACGCTCTCGACACCTAGTCGCCCAAGCATCCAACGCATCAACGAAATGTTCTACGTAACGCTTTCCAAAGGTACCACATTCGGCTTCGACACCGGCAACGGAACTCTATCATCTCTAACGCACACCTCGAATCCGAAGCACAACCTACTCACCGTCCCGGTGGCGCTAGACTTCTACCGCGCGCTAACAGACAACGACCGCGGCGGGCACGGGCAAGAATGGGTCGAGCGGCGGCTGCACCAGACGCGCAACCACTTCTCGCAAATCAGCACGACCGAAACACAGTCCGGGGTCCAGATCGTGGTCCAGGGGCGCGTGGCGCCCCCGGTTCTCGCCTGGAGCGTCGACACGACGGTAACCTACACGATAACCCCGGAGCACTGCAGCATTCGCGTGCAGGCGCGCCCGCGCGGCGCGCTCCTGCCGTCCACGCTCGCCCGGTTCGGGCTCTCCTTCGGCATCCGCGACCTGCGCATCGTGGAGTGGTTCGGGCGCGGGCCCGGCGAGTCGTACGCCGACAGGAAGCGCGCGCAGATGATGAACACGTGGGGGTGGGCCGCCGACCAGCTGTTCCACCACTACGAGGTGCCCCAGGACAGCGGGAACCGCACCGACGTGCGGTGGGTGGAGCTGCGCACGAAATGGGGCGGCGACGACGCGTTTCCGAATCGGTTGCTGCGGGCGCGGTTTGGAGAGTTCGAGGGCGCGAGTTTTGGCGTTAGTCCGTATGCGACGCGGGATGTGGAGGAGTGTGGGCATCCGTTTGAGCTGCGGAAGAGGAAGAGAGAAGATCACTTGGTTCGCCTGGATTGGTATCATCACGGCCTTGGGACGGGGAGTTGTGGCCCGGTTACGCTGCCGGAGTACCAGCTTAGGACGGATAGGGAGTTTGATGTCGAGGTTTTGTTGGACTGAGGTTTTGCAATGGGTTCTAAATAATGGAAGAGATTTTCAGTTGTTGAAGATGGAAGACGTATCTGGCTATATTAAGTGTCGCATAAGTAAGCACTTCCTCTCAAAACATTCATAACATCATCGTTCAATGGCAATATGAATATGGGGATTATTCTTGTTATATCTACAATGATGAGCAACTAGGCGGAAACCCTAAAATCCTCGCCACGTAAAGAATATCTGCTCTAGCATCCATTCCCAATCCTTTCCTCCAACATTCCCTAATTAGACACCGACACTCATAACAATATCATAATCACCAGCCCCTTTTCCAACTCATCCATCCCTTTAGACATACTGCCAAGCACCCACATCAAACGCAACACCATGCAGCGTCAACCCCACCACATCCACACAATCCGAGACATTGAACCCCTTTGTGGTGGCATACAAGCGATAGCTAGCTCCTATGCTAATCGTGTCGTCTTCGTTGTCCTCGCACAGCTTCACGCCGCCGATGTTGGACCCGTCCGTGGACAGGAAGTCGAGCACGTCCTGTGGCGGATCGCACGCCGACAGCACCGTCTTGTTGAACCACCCGCTTGTGAAGGAGCCCGGTGGGATATAGTTGGAGTGCGCGTGAGTGAATGCTACTTGGCCGGTTGGGGTGACGTAGATCTTTTGGCCGCCTGGGACTGCGACCTGGGAGTGAGTGTGTTAGTTGATTAGGTCCATATCAAGTTCGTAAGGTCAAGGCATTGGAAGAAAAAAAACCACTTACCGCCAACCCGGTTAAACCATCGTAGACTAGACTTCCTTGGACTTGGGGACATGACTTGACGTCGCTTGGGCAGTACGTAGCTGGTCCCGAGGTGCCCGTGTAGAAGCCTTGGTTGACGGCATTGATGAGTGCTCCGTGTACGCCGGTTCCCGGGGAGAATGCTGTGAGGAAGTACGTCGTAGCTGAGGCTAGAGTCGAGTAAGCCAGCATGAGGAAGGAGTACATCGTGCTAGTTTTTCGTATCCAGAATTGATTTAACTCGATTGGATATTTGGTGGTTTGATGGTAGTTAAAGGAGGTTCAAGAGTTATGCCTCGTTTTTTTATTCAAGTTGCGGACCAAATCTTTCACATCTGAAGCATCTTTGGAGGAGGAATAGATCAAAGTTGAACGCGATGACATAGAAGATGGATTTTACTAAAAATACGGCATTATACAACCGAGAAGGCACGCCATGCCAGGTACTACATCAAGGCAGTTTGCCCTTCCTCTTAAACCGCCCGAGAGGCATGCTTTCCACTCTATACGGGCACTCATGTTTGCACTTGCACTGAGACTGAGCTGAAATCCATGCGGTGTGATATCATTCCTACCATGAAGAAAAGAGCGAGGTCATCAATGTTCAATAGGTAGGTAGCAACCCTCTTTAATTGCTTCATTACATACTATCAAAGACAGATCCTCTTAGAAGAAAAGCATTACATGAGGCTCTGGATGAACTTGATATAGTAGGTACCTAACAGAATCAAATCATTTTTAATCTTGAATATCCACCACCGCTTAATTTGAAAGTTTTATGCAGTACGATCTATTCAGCCTCAATCATCGTTCACTTGCAGGGTCAAACAGAGAGTCGGTACGACATAAGTGTTAATGCATGTGGTACTCAAGAATGTTATTGCCCAGGTATGTGACTTCCTGAGAGGATTCTGTGTTGCATTATGGTAGCACCCGCTTTCCATGAGACCAACTTGAAGGAATACAAAGTTCATTTATCTCCTAGTCACCGACTCTATGCTGTCACTTCTCGATTCAGTTTGCGAGATAGAACTTGCCAATGATGTCGGCATGACGGAATTCAAGAAGTCGTATCTCTTTGGCGAAGTATCAGGGTTTAATGATTTCTCCTTCTAAGTTTCGCTGTATCAAAAAGCCCTATGAATTCCTCAAACCCTTCATATTTCAATATTGCCTCATTCTACTCATAAGTACTTCATTATTCGGAAATATCGGGCGTTAGGAACTGCTAAATCCCATTTCTAGGTACATAGGAGCAGTCTAGGGTGATGACCTATTCTATCCTCGGTCAAATACCTATATCGATGCAGGGCAAGACCGAAAAGGGGGGCCAATGTAACGACGATAATGAGTAACGCCAGCTGACCATCAACGTCAGCTGGCAAGTGTATAAGTGATGAGTAATAAACTGAGAATGGATTTTATCTAGTATATTCATCCTTTCTGAGACTTTCCCATTTTCAACCCTTGAGTTACATCTATTTCGCATCTAGGTAATAACTGTAGACCGAGACGAAGCCCCTAGCAGAGAATAGTAGAAGCCAATAGTGCGCTAAATGGTGCTAAACCACGTTGGGATTACCGCCGGTAACCCCCGCTTTACAGCGCTTCCCGGTGCCTAGCGCAGTGGAGTTACAGGGGCATTTAAGCTTGTCTCTTCCAAGTTCTCTCGTCTTTGCATTTTCTTGATCTCGAACCACGTAACAAAACGTGTCGTATTTGGAGTCACTATCACTTTTTCTTGATTTCTATTCCCTATCACGAGGTTCGATCTTCATGCGGATGGAAGCTAAGCATTTTCCAGCTATGCAACCCTCTTCTCGCCTTGCCTTATGCCGTCTAGCTTGTCGAGGTGACCTGAAGTCACATCCGTCGTCATCATGAAACTCCACGAGCCCTGACTTCAGTCGCACGACTGGTTGACAAGCATGGCGGCTATGCCGTGGCAAGAAAATGACATCCTATTCATCAGAGCTGCTTTCCTGTTTCGTATCTAGTTTAGGGAAGAGATGACGAATACCCCCACGTTGCCTGCTGCTTCTAGACATAGCTCCCTACTCAGGTCGAGGTAGGTGCATGTCGTCTTAACCACGGCGTTGGGAGATAAGAGCTTCTTGCAGGGTTGCTGACGCTATAGCGACGCTGCGTGTTGTTCTATTGGTTGATTCAAGCTCACCATAAAACGTTCGGTTGAAGAAGTCTATTGAACTCTACCTAGGGTTGCTTATTCAACCCCATCTTGGTCGACTACATCGGGAATAGAGACGTGTATAGGTATTGATCTTACACCAGGTATGCTACTTGAGCTTGATATGTCAGGGTACACCTGTCGGTTTTCAAGTATCATGTTGCCTATGGCTTACGGCCGTCCCTGTTTGATGATATGCAGCTGCCTTCAGAGCTGTCTTATCACTGGTAGATTAAGTCTAGACTAAATACGTCGACGGCAACTTTTGGTCTAGCCTGCCTGTCTTATGATCTACCGAGCCTATAGACATGCACCTACTTTACCTTAAGCAGGTAGGTAGTCATCATCGGTAACCTCAAGACAAGCTTTCCGTTCTTAGAAAATGGATGGGGTGTGGCTCTGTTCCTGAACTCACCCCTGGCCGATCCATATAATTCGTCCTTTTATTGTACTCGATAACCTCATAGCACTTCGTGTTCATCGCCTCCCTCAAGACTCTCGATCTTCCCTTGGCTGCCTACCGTGTCTATTTATACCCGTTTCTCCCTGGCATTCATCTTCATCCACGCACCTAACTATCAGATACATATCTGCTTGCCTACCTAGTATTCATCCTTAATAGTATCCTTGCAAAATATACCTCTATTCCACACCTATTTACTTATTATCCAATATGGCAGCCCACGACCACCACGTCTGTTTTGTAGTCCCCCCTTATCTACTCAACGCTATTGCCGACAGCAGCCACAATGAGGACCATATCCGCGAGTCAGCACGCAACGCTCTCACGCTCCATAAAGACTACATCAGCAAGCGAGAGAAGCGATTCTCAGCTCTGACAGCACCTCGTGGTCTCAAGGGCGCAGCCAACCTTCACCAAAAGCGAAGCATTGTCCCTGACCATTTGCTTCAACACATCGCCGACTGCGAGGACGCAGACGATGACACTCGTGCCTGTGCTCGACGCGATCTCGAACACATCAAGGGTGTACACGCCAAATACCAAGCCGCTCAAGGCGCCCGCGACCAGTCGTCCGGCCAGAAGCTTACAGCAACCGCGGAACAGCCTTCGGACTCGGACTCTACTGAGAAGACTTACCGTGCCGTCTATGACGCCAAGCATGACTCCAACGAGGCCAATCTCCCAGGAACCGTCATTCGTGTCGAGGGCCAGAAGGCTTCCAAGGATGAAGCGGCCAACGAAGCCTACGACAATGCTGGCCTCGTACTCTCCTTCTACCTCGACATCTTCAACTGGAAGTCCATTGATAATAAGAATATGAATGTGATCAGTTCTGTGCACTTTAGCACCAACTACGAAAACGCTTTCTGGGATCCTGAAGCCGCCCAGATGGTGTACGGCGACGGGCACAACTTCCTGACCAACTTCACCGGTGCCGTGGACGTCATTGGCCATGAGCTTACCGTAAGACATCTATGTCTCTGGTACTAGAAAAATTTTCTAACCTTGAACTAGCACGCTGTCACAGAGTACACTTCGCCTCTCGACTACACTGGTCAATCCGGTGCCCTCAATGAGCACGTATCTGATGTATTTGGCATCATGATCAAACAGAGAGTCGAGAACGAAACCGCCGACAAGGCCGACTGGCTTATTGGCGAATATTGCCTCATGCCTGGTGTTAAGGGTGTTGCCTTGCGCAGCATGAAGGCCCCTGGCACCGCCTATGACGATCCTCGTTTCGTAAGCATTCCCTTCCAGAGCATCTCTAATCGAATTGACTTGATGCTATTCGTGCAATGCTAACAATTACCAGGGCAAGGACCCGCAGCCAGCGAACTTCAAGGACTACAAGGTGACCACGGAGGACAATGGAGGTGTGCACATGTACTCGGGCATCCCGAACAAGGCATTCTACAACGCCTCGGTCGCATTTGGCGGTTATTCGTAAGTATCTACCTTCCTACCTACCTACCTCCCAGCTACTGGCATGGAATATCATTTCTGACAGTGTCACCATAGATGGGAGAAAGCCGGCAAGATCTGGTGGGAGACCATGCAGAGCGGCCAAGTCCCCGCCAAATGCACATTCGTCCAGTTCGCGGATGTGACGGTCGACAAGGCCGAGGAGCTCTTCGGAGACGATGCCGCGGCTATTGTTCGCAAGGCCTGGAGCGACGTGGGCGTCGTCAGGAAGTCTCATTAGGGAAGACCCTGCACGATTCTCTGAGTGTATTATTGGATTGGGAGCGTGGACTGGGAGTTGGGGAATGAGGTTGACGATAATGATTGTTACTAATAGAGCATACTAAGAGGTGTGGTTGTGATGGCGGAATGGCTGTTAGGTCTGGAGTTGAGACGTTATGGGTGCAGTGAGAATCCTTCTAGGGTAATTTCACTCCTTTAATTCAGGATAGGGGCTCAGGGTTAGGGTTAGGGCCTTTAACTAAACCGCCTAGATTGTAATCGAATATCATTTTTTAACACCACATATAATTATGTCGGTAATAATTCGCCAACTTGCTCTCGTATTCATCAAGTACGTCTCATAATACATGATCGTCAGGTTTGTTGCGGGCTATCCGTGCCGTGGATCTGTCTATGATGCAGTCGTCACGTAGTTGGATGTCGGCCTAGGCGATCACATAACCGGCCTTCCTATGATCGCCAGTCTCAGCTTCACACCTAGATAATAATAGGCAGTTGACTACTCATATACGCCCTTTCTAACTTCGTAAATGGCAATACACTCAAGTTAGGTAGACATCCAATAATCATAACCCCATCATGTCTCCCAACACCACCGCACCCTTCACACCCCAACACCAAGACCCCAACGACACAGCCACAGACTCAATATGTCAAAACCTCCAACAGCTCCCCCGTCGCAATGGCGAAGGCTCCGACATCTTAGGTCCACGGAACCGGCCCCGCGGGAGCGCCAAGCACCCGACATGCTACGCCCGCCTTCCACGGACCACGGCGCTCTACCCAACATGAAATGGAGCTTCGCGGATTCGCAAACGCGCGTCGAGGAAGGCAGGTGGGCGTATGTGCTGTCGGGCCGCGTGTGCGTCACGGCTCTAGACGTCGAGGGCGGCAGCTTCGTGGGCGATGTCGAGAAGGGTGATTTGTGGTACTTCCCCGCTGGGTTTCCGCATAGTCTGACGGGGCTGGGGCCGGGCGGGTGTGCGAGTTTCTACTTATTTTCGACGATGGCAATTTTAGCGAGGACTCGACTTTCTTGTTGGGTGATTTCATGGCGCATGTGCCCCAATCAGTGCTTGCGAAGAATTTCCGGCTCGCTCCGGAGGTGTTTGAGAGCATTCCTAAAAAGGAGCGGTATATCTTTGCTGGGAGCAAGCCGAGTGAGGATTTGGAGGCGGATAGGCCGAGTAGAGAAGGGATTCCGTGAAGTCAGGTATAGTTCACGCATAAGATGTTGAAGCAAGAGCCGATTCGGACGGATGCTGGGGAGGTTAGAATCACGGATACGAGTCTGTTTCCGGTTTCTAAGACGGTGAGCGCGGCTCATGTTATGATTAAGCCGGGTGGGATAAGTGAGATGCATTGGCATCCTAATGCGGATGAGTGGTCGTATTTTATCAGAGGGCGTAAGTCTCGAGGCTCCTACTCTTTCCCCCCTTTCTGCCGTATTATAACCAGAATCTACCATCCTACTCATCCCAACCGTCCATTTATTTTTATAACCGCCCTTAAACACAGTGAATGGTATAATTCACTGACACGCCAACAAGAGCTCGCGTAACAATCTTCGCCCCCTCCAACACAGCACGTACCTTCGACTACACAGCAGGCGACGTAGACATCGTGCCTAAATCAATGGGACACTACGTGGAGAACATATCAGACACGGAAGAAGTCGAGATGCTCTAGATCTTCCGCGCGCCTAAGTTTGAAGACTTTAATCTTGAGCAGTGGCTCGCCTCATCACCTGCACGCAACGTCGCGGAGCATTTATTCCAGGCCAGTCCTAAAGCAGGGGAGCAGTTCGTTAAGGAGCTACATGCGGAGAAGAGACCTGTTAAACCAAAGTTGTAGATGCGCAATAAGATGTATGGAGAAGTTGTTATTGCATGTTATCTCGATGTAGGTTGTAAAATAATCCCGGTGATAGGCCAGGCGCTCTGTCGTGTTAGGGTTAGGGTTAGATGCTGCGGAATATTGTTTGTGATATCTTAGAACAAAACAGAAGTGACCACTCTCGCAGGCCCACTTTAGAATCCCCAATTGATCCCCATTGAGGTATCTCTAAATTACAGTGCTTTTATGACCAAGCCTGCGAGGTCTTTGTCGAGATATCTCCCCCTATCGTTTAATTAGTCAGCACACTCCCCGACACCACACATCAATGATATGAACGACTCAGGATATCACCTTCAACCTGAGCAGGTGTCTAAAGAGCCGGATATAGAGGGGGAAGTGAGTCATGTCTGGTTGGGGACAGTGCTCAAGGGACCTATCAATGGCAACCTAAGGGGAAGTTACAAGGAATTAAGATAATGCTTAGGTTACTAGTTGTCAGGTTATTGGCTCTCTGCTGACCAACAAGAATAACATGGTCGATATTGTGAACTGAAAGTTTCAGTACTGTGAATGAATTTGTCCTGTGCTTCTTCGAGAGAAACCTTGGGCTTACCATATCCCAAAGCTCGACAAGTCCTCACAAACTGCTCCTGACATCTACCTGCCCATGTGATGCTATTACTCACCCCAGTAAGGCATTAGACACAGTCTGTATGTCTTGTTCCTCAAGCATCGAACAAGGCCTCAAAGGGGCTCTTCAAGTGTGACCAGTAAGAACCTGAGTCCCACCCCAAGGAGCCTCGATAGGTCATCTGGAAAGCTCAAGCCCCCTATACTCGAACAAGTTTCAGCCACTTACAACCTCACTCTGCCGAGTATAAGCCCCCAAACTGTGCACTCTCGGCAGTCTAGCAGCCTCCCTCGGTCTTTTTGTGACAATTCACCGCATGGCACACAATTTTTTCAGGGAAACTCAAGAGGTCTTTTGAGGAGTTGGACCCGCGTCCTTCTCAACCCCAAGGCATCCCCCATGATAACCTGCTCTCCATAGTTAACACTGGCTCACGGTCACCAGTTGGCACATCGTACCGCCATTCAAGTTTTATATAAATATCAGGGCCCTCCCCTGGTTTGAAACTCTTTTTTTCTTCCTTCCATCTACCAGACAGCTAGAAACAACTCATCATAACTCCATCTAGTTATTCATCTTCTTCCTGGTAGACTTACTTCAGCCACTAACTCTCTACCTCCTATCTATCACAATACCAATCATTCACATACTCACCCAGCCCGTAACCGACCCTTCAAGATGCATTGTCTTGTACCGGGTTGCGAGAAGCCCAACGTCGAGTGGTATGCGTTCTGCTTAGACCGTACGTATCTACCCACCCTTACCCTTACTCATATGAAGTATCTGAAGCTAACATCTCGAAAGACGCATGCCGCTGGCCCATGTGGTGCCCGCACATGAAGAGAGCCAAGGCAATCTTTTGCGGCCACCGTAAGTTCAACCCCCTCTTACATCTCTTGTGTACCTTTCTCTCATGATCATGCTGACCATTCCAAAACCACATGTAGACGAGGACGAACACACCATCCCCATTCTCAGAAATGGAGGCTTCCATGGCTGCATTGACTGCCGACAGAGCCGCCGTTGTGGATGCCGTTGCCACGACGACGCAACGGGAAAGCAGACTTGCGGTTAAGGAATTTCGTCTTTTTTTCTTTTGAGTTGGAAATGCTACGCCAACTATAGCGATTGGAGAAACTCCAAAAGAAGATTTAAAAAAAAGCCAACCATCATTCAGGAGGGCCCAAAAAACATCACATTCGGAGATCTTGTTCTTCGGCGAGAAATGGAAGGAAAGGGGAGAGAGCAGGAACGGAAAGGAAAGGTTAACAGCGAAAGTCAAGGAACCAGGAATCACACGAGATAGCTAGCTAACTACCCATGACTTATTACATACTCCCCATAAGGGATCGAGAGTAAATACAGACTCCAAGCGATTTGATTTATTTATCTGATTAGTTTCAACTATGAGACTTACCCTTATTTGAATGCGCTAAATGTGAAGTGTTTTCTGTTTTGATATCGTCAATCTTAATACGTAACCTACCTGTCCCAAAAATACCCAAAGAACTTACAAAGACTATAACCCGGTCCGGCGAAAGGCATCTGATTTGATCAAATGGTAGGTGAACATCGTCCAACACACACACATAGAGGCTAAAACGCTTACCCTTAAACCCAACAAACATCACCTACCGTCAACAATACCACTCACCTACCTACCTACACAGAACACCAAAACCTAGAAATACAGAGCAACCAACCGCTCATCCCTCACCTCGCTCTTCGACCTACCCAGGAACCGGACATCGACGGCAATCAAGTCCGTGGACAGGGTGCGCAAGGAGCGCTCGATGACCGCGCGCTCCTTGTCGTTCTTCCAGCCGAGGATCTCGAAGACCCGAGGCGGGGCGTCGCGCCACACGGCCAGGTCGTCCTCGGCGGTGAGCAGATCGACGACGAAGCCGACGAGCCGGCAGCAGCCGAGGGGGCACATGCACTCCTGGAAGTCGAGCTGCAGGCGGTCCAGCGCGCGCAGGTGCATGGTCTCGACGACGTGGGTCCAGCGGCGCCCGAGGCGCTCGAGCTTGGTGTTGTGCAGGCCCGCCAGGTACTCGGTGACGGAGAAGGCGGGGAACGACGGGTCGCCGGCCTCGCGGTCCGCCGGCCGAAAGTCCCGGTCCTGCTGCTGCTGCTCCTGGTAGGCGAAGCCGGCCTCGTAGTCCGACAGGTTCTCCTGCCGCATGTCGAACGTGCAGCTGATGTCGCGCATGGCCGGCGCGATCCCCGGCCACCCGAGCGTGGGAAACACGAAGCGGTTCAGCCTGTCGAAGATGGGCATCGCTTCCGCGTGTATGGTTCGGGTCACGCCGCATATCAGGCCGATGCTGGGCTGCCGGCCCCAGTCGGATGGGATGCCTTCGAAGCGCTGGTAGAGCTCGCCGTTGTAATCGCCGATTTCGATATGGGTGAGATCCATCTGCTTCTTTTCTGGTCCCTCCGGAATGAAGACGGTACCCTTCACGAGACGGTATCTATATATCATATGACGGACCTCAATAGGCAGATACATGAACCCGTGAAATTCAGTACCTATACGCCGCCTACGCTCCACGTCCAACACCTTCTCTAGCGCGGAGTTGCTCTCGGTGTGTATCCGTTGGTAGTATTCAGCTAGACGAGTTGGCCAGGCTTTGGTGCGCTCCTTCGCAAAGTACTTTGCGATCCGGGATTCGAATGGCGCAGCAAATCTCTCCCACTTTTTAGCTTGCTCAAAGGAAACACCCATTGCGCAAAGAATTGCCGCCGTATGAATGATTAATGGTGCTGTATTGAGACGAGTATCTTACCTTAGGTACCTAGGGAGATGAAGAGGTGAAGTTCGATGAGGAGCGGGGGTTTCAGCCACCATTGCTTTTGGTGATTGCTGCCTAGTACTGAACCCAACCCCTGTTAAAACGGACTATAGGTGGTCCGGCGTCCCCTGGCTCAGCTGTAAGTACCTGATAGGCGGCTATTTCCACCTCTGACTGATATCTTGGAATTATATTCACATGCGAACTTATAACAGAGACTTTGGATTATCGGGCTGCCTCTTCCTTTTCTTCAAAGTTGCAAGTTTGAGTTTGGCAATTGTCTTTTCTGTCTTCTAACTGATAAATTTATATATTCCCGTCACTCTTAACCCTTCATTACCCGCGTAGATCAGCAAACAGCTCCTAAGATAATAGCGATAGAGAATCAGCCTCTGCACAATGCAACCCACGAACTTACAATCCCCTATAGCAACACGTTGTCTCTTCATCCCGCCTTTCCACCTTCATAAAATTGGTAAGTTCAGCTCTCTTGAATTTTGTTATAGAGTCTCAGAAGACAGCAATTTTTACTCTTATAACAGTTAGTCCGTGAAGATGATGTTACGGCTTCGGAGACTGTTAATCAGTTCAGGATCGAATTCCGACAGCCAACCAGGTTCCGTTGGTGGAGGATCTAGCGTGTCCTCCATCTGATTTCCATCTATTTCGGAAGGAATCGAGTCATAGAAGAGATTCGAGCGACCCCCCATTCCCGGAGAAGGGGAAAGTTGGAGGGCCTGACGCGAGTCCAGTAATGGCGAACTTGATCTTAGAGATGGCACTTCCTGAATTATCGAGCTCGAATGTGCAGTCTTTCCCTGTCCAGGTGAATTAGTTTGAGCCAGATCGTGACGGTCAGACGACTTCTGGAGCTCATTGGCAGTGGTGAAGCTAAGGTTCGGAGCTTGGCCATAATCTACGCTTTCCTGTAGCATTTCATCTATACCGGGGTATAACGTCTCATCCTCTCCTGGTCTTAGTTGAGGCGTATCGACGTCCTTAAAAATCCTAGCTCGGATCAATTCTTCTACCGCAGGAAACTCATCATCGAACATGTCGCTATCCTCGTAGGGGTCGTTTTCCCAATCGCTCAAATTCGCTGACGCGCCGGTAAATTTGTTCAGAGACAGCTTGGATGGGTCCACCGTGCCTGGGCTCTTGAAACCACTCTTTCCAAAGTAGTTAGAGACGGGAGAAGGTGAGCGGTAGGGTTTGATGTCCTGTATCTCCGAAAGGTCGATACATTCAACATCTGAAAGTGTGTCTATGTCCGATACACGCCTTTTGATTTGTCCCCTTTTCTTAGTCGGTTCCATGTTCCCATCTTGTCCTACCTGACGCTTCCTCTTTGATACAATTGTACTGGTAGGTGAATTATCCTGCTTGGCTACGGGCTTCGCAGACCCTTTTTGCTTAGGCTTCTCGGACTTTTTGCTTGCAGCATGTCCGGGCTCTCGTGGATGCTTGCTCAAGGACCCAACTACTGAAGGATTTTCGTTGCTTTTATCATCGCCTTCTGAGACATTATTCTTGTTCTTCTTCTTTCCTTGCGGAGGTGGTCGAGGCTTGTCCAGCCCTTCGTGACAGCACTTATGAGTGCAAGGTTTTCCAGACGTTGTGAGATTGCCATTGCGACAACGGTGGTTGCACATCCACTTACCATTGTCCATCTTCATAGGCTCTGATGCAGAAGGCTCTTTATCTTGGGATAACAGGTTGTCAATGAGCGGGAACTCCTCTTCGGCAGTATCTGATGAGCCTGGGAAATCTAGTGGCTCAACTTCTTCCTCTGGGCTGATTGCGCTCAGAGAAGCATCTAGCATATCTTCGTCCAGGAGGTCATCGTAGTCTATTTCGTCATCTAATGGGTTTGTAGCCGGCGCCTGGCGTTTTTTCAGGTCTTTGAATGCCGCCTGTGGTATCTTTGGTTCTAGGACCTTTGTAACCCGCGTACCAACAATCTCTTCGCAGCTGAATTGACAAGAGATTTTCTCGTTCGCGCCGCTAAGAGCGACGGGAAATTTCAGGTTAATACCAATGGACTTGTCGATATTTCTAAGGTTCCCGCGCCAAAAGTACGCGAGATTGCCATCCGTAGTCAAGACTATGAATGTCACAGCCGGTACTCTACCACGCCAGGCCGGCGCAGTTTTCGTATTGGTGTAATGAAGTTTGACTCTCAAGGTTACCTTCACGCCGTCCTCACCCCTGGATTGACGACCAGTTGGCTTGTCGAGGTCGACTTTCATCACCAACCGCGGAAAGTTCTCCAAGGATTTCAAGAGATGCATCCCGTATGGAGGGTTTCGACTTGCAACCCGCTCAATTTCAGTAAAGTCTCTATTAGCTAGGTCCAGCACCGTGCTGACCCCGTGGCTAACCCATTTCCGTACCATGACGGGTCCAATTCCCGGGACTTGGGATAGCTGTGAAGGCTTATCCTCCCACGAATTTGCGGCAAGGGCACGAGCGAGCTCAAGACCGGCATTTGTACAGGAGCCATCGCTATCAAATGCTCGACAGTCCACAAAACAGCGCACTAGGCGGTTCAGTCGATCGAATATGACATTCTTCTCCGTTGCCATCCTTTGTCTCAAGAAGCCGGCGCCCTTCTCGTTGGGCCACTCTACGCCACCGAGACAGATTTGGACCATCAGGAAGACCTTATGCCAGGTTTGCGTTACCGGCTCTTTGATTTGATGGGAAATGAAAGGAGACTTATTCATCTCTCGAAATACAGCACGTTCGTCGTTCTTGAATCGGAAGTCTTTGAATTCTACGGCCTGGCATAATGTGGTGAGCTATAAATCCAGTCAGCAATTCATCGATACACCAAGCACTGATCTCATAGACCTACAATGTCGTTTAAATTGGCGCCTCGAGGAACAGAAAGGAGCTGCCTCATAGTCTCGAAGTCAACCATGTATCTTGACATAGCATGTCCGTACTCGGTGCACTTCAAAGGCGCCTGTTCGGTGACAAGCTCGTATTGCTGCAGCAACTGGACGTCTCGCTCGCACCATTCTTCCATCCTCGCATCTGCATCTTTGCTATTACGAACATCTTCAAGATGGTATAGAGCCGGGGATTGTCGTACGCGCACGCTCAAGAAGGTGCCCCCAATCCACTTCTTCGCTGTCTGGACGTCTTGGATGGTACCCAGGCTGATTTCGGAGTTGAGGTGTTCGACTAGATTTTGATGCAGGGTGCTTTCCAGAGTCTCGGCCCCAGACATCATCTTCTTGTACCGATCAACATTTTCCATCCTAGTCATGATAATTGCCACAGCGCTATCGTCAAACTGCGGACGCCCAGCGCGACCAAGCATTTGCATAACCTCCAAGTCCGAGTACTCCTGTAGATTATCATTTGAGTATCCAGTCGTCCCCTTAACTATCACCGTATGACAAGGCAGATTCACCCCTACTGCCAAGGTAGACGTACAACAGATGACACGGATCTGACCCTCCAGGAAGTTTTTCGCTATGGCCGACCTTTCTCCGGGGCCAAGACCTGCATGATGGTAGGCCACACCATACTGTACGATGTCTTGTAGTTCGCCATTCATGAGGTTGATGCGTTTCGTCGGTGCTGGCCAGGGGATATCCCTTTTCCCACAGCTCGACCACCATTCTGCTAAGAACTTGGCCGTTATCTCGCAGGATTTCCGGGTAAAACAAAATATCATGATTGGTTTGCCCTCCGAATGCTTGGTGAGTAGCTTCTTGATATTTCCATTCAGAGACTTGTCGAAGATAAAGTCATTTCCTGGATACTTAAACCCGTACACATATCTCTGCAGCTTGACTGGTCGCATCTCTTCACCAAAAGCCTCCGTCCTGGCTGGCTCTCGCTGATTCGCGTGATCACGTCCTAGCCATTTCGCGACGTCTCCAATATTAGGGACAGTGGCACTTAAGGCAACAAAACGGACATTAGCTCCGATGGTTTTCATGCGCGAAACAACGGCCTCCAAGGTGGCACCGCGGGTGTCTTTGAGGATATGTACCTCATCAATGAGCACAAGGCGGATCATCTCCAGTAGCTTTCGATGATCCGACCATTTTCTCGTGATGGAGTCCCACTTCTCTGGCGTGGTTACGATGATCGATGCGCTGCCTACGCGACTCGCTTGCACCTGCGAGGTATCCCCGGTGAGTTCGGCGCATCGTAGGTTCATGTGGCTAAACTTCTTTTCCCAGTCTTGGGCTCGCTCTGAACACAGAGATTTGGTTGGTGCGAGGTACACGATCTTGGAATTCTCGCTGTTCGGGCTCATTGCGATTTTGCAAATTGCCATCTCTAGGATGGCTGTCTTTCCGGAACCCGTGGGAGCGGAGATGACCGCATTGTCGTTCGTACCGTGGACAACCGGAAAGCATTTGGACTGGACGGCATTGAAGAGTTCATAGGGGAACACCAATCGGCATTTATCAGGTAATTCTTTTCGTGGGTCGACGAGGCGAATTCCGTTAATAATCGGAGTCTCGTTTGGAGCATGTTCCAAGTCCCATTTCAAATTGGCGGCCTTCTTCTGTGCTATGAGAGCGATGCCACTGCTTTTGGCCTGCTGCTTAAGACTAAGGCGCGTAGAAGGGCTGGATCCACCAATATTCGAAGGTGAACTACTGGTTAAAGGATCCTCGACTGTGGAGACTGGGTCAGGAGCTTTCCTCTGGCGTTAGTAAATTGATAGAGAACAGGGCAGTCTTTGATTTTAACTAACCCGTATACAATGGAGGAGTAAGGGTCTGTGCGACAGGTTGAAGCTCTCTTATCCTATGCGGTCTACGACTGCTAAAAACTGGCTGGGAAGCCGGACTTGGTTCGATTCTTCCTAGATGAGTCGGGATGGCTGAGAATGCATTGTAGTCTTGTTCTTGCGTCGTAGAGGGCCTGAAGTGATGACTAGCATCGCCTACCACACGTCGTGGCTGATAAGGGGTGCCGGTATGTGGCAAAGATAGGCGTTGATTTTGGTACTCTGGACTTTGTTGGTGAAGAATGAATGTTTGAGGTCGGCCTAGGGGGTCACGGTCTTCGAAGATTAGTAGCTGCCACATATCAAGGATAGATTGTTAGAGTCGACAGAGAGGCATGGACTGCTCGCGTACCGAAGTTATCTAACCCTTGGTCATTACCATGTTCATCGTTCAATTGATTCATATACAGTCCGCCTCCATGTCTGCCTTGATTGGCGTTATGAAGAGGGTTGGGATGAGGAAACGAATGGACATGGTCCGTGACAAAAGAGCTAGTATAGCCAATGTCTTCCTGGTGATATCCATTGTATTGGGGTCTACTTGGAAAGCCATATGGATAGCTTCCTTCGCCCGAATACGGCTCGCCAGACATGGTGCTGATCGGAATGACAGTTTACTGCGTAGTACGATTGGAATAGTACATGACAACGAGGAAAGGGTTTTATTACCAGTGAATGAATAATGCAAGATAAGGCAGTTACTTGATATGTTCCCTATATGAACGTTTTGTCGATTGTCTTTCGCAAGAGGATTGGGAGGTGGTATGTTCAGGGACAATCGATGGCAAAGAGGTAGAAGAGGTTGAAGAAGTTGAAGAGAAGAAAAAGTTGCAGGCAATTAAGATGCAGTCCAAATCTTAATAGACGTTTCTCTGATGGATCGTACCTACCTTTCATTAGCATATCCCATATAGACAGTCACATGGTTGTCGACTTCCTCAACTTGGGCATATACCGTCTGCTCCTTCCAAGCCGTGGAATCATCATCGTTGCCACGTGATCAACAGTAAAAATAGGGGTTCTCATAGTCTTGAAGAGCATCTAGCTGTTAATATTCAAAGCTATCAAAGCCAAGAAAGGAACAACTGAATACGTTTCGCATAAAACCTGTGCTCTCCCTTGCTCGTAAACTCATATTCCCCAACTCCACGATCCCATGAACCAATTCGGTTCGAATCCCACCTTTTCCCGATACCGCCTCCACACATTTTTTCCAACCGTGCCTAATCGAGTTACGCATTCCAGGGACCGGATAGCCTCCGATGATCTCGCGACAGTCTCGCATTTCAAGACGAGCTGTGTCCTAGCTTCGGCTCAGCATGTAGTCTAGGCAGATCCTGCTCGCGAATCCAGGAATCCCTGTCCGTTGCTCTTATATAATCCACTCTCCAGCACCTCATTCATCCCGGGTCTTACCTCGGGATGAGGGCACACGATTGTGGTGTCGTAGAGGCGAGGAAGGACGCGAAGTTGAAAGTCCCATAGCTTTGATATTCTCCAGCGGATCGGGAACGCTAAGCTTGTCATCAGTGTACCTCGGGGTATTCATCGGGTCGATCGTTGTCTTCTCGTAGTTGACAATGTTGATCGGTGGTGGCCGGCCGCGTTTCCGGTCAGGGCCAGTGTAGAGGAAGGTTGAGACAAGTACCAAGGCCGTGCCGATCAGGAACTAGATATCGTTAGTATATATACAGAAAGCAGCCGTCCAAGATCGTAAGCTACTTACTGTCAACGTCACATGGACTCTGAAGAACCAAACGCTAAACAAGAAGCCTATGATAATACTGATACTCGTCGCAAAGTTCTTCGCAATGTTGTCGGCATAGTTAATGCAGAGCGAAGCAAGCACGCCACCGAACGCCTGCAAGATAATCAAAGACCAGACGATCCAGTTGTAGCCGTCAAATACTCCGTGCTTCGCAATCTCCTCGCCATCCTTGAATATAATGCCCAACAGTGCTGGGAAAAGAGAGTAGAACGATAGCTGGATGTTGCGAGTCCACACGGAAGCCGGGTTTTCCGTATCCTTAAGAACCTTCTCGAAGTAAACTCCTGTCAAGCCAGAGATGACGGCCACGGCCATGACGGTGGTCAACCCGATCGAATAGTTCATCACAGGCGCAGTATTCTGATCTTCCTCGATCCCCTCGTACGTTGCAGAGCGCTTCGCAATAGTCTGGCCAACCTCAACTGCCGCTTCCACGCCACGCTTCGTTAACTCCCTCGCAACTTCGCCCATGCCGTTCGCTACCTGGCCTAACTCGTGTACCGAGCGAGGGAAGAAATGATCTGTCATGTCGTGGATCATGAACGAGCTATCCTTCGAGTTCGAGGATGGAATAGACACAATCGAAACGCCCATGGTCAAAATAATGAGGGAAACCCAACGCTTCACTGTCAAGGATCTTCCAAGCATGGTGACAGTGAATATGGCGGTTGTAAGGATCTTAAGCTGATAGAGAATCTGGAAGTGTACCGGGTCTAAATTCCCCACCGCAACATATTGCAATATATTTTGAATGGTATATAAAGTGGCTGCAATAGCTACCTTCCATCCGTCCCCGGAGAATACAGAGTTAAAGATCTGTTCGAATATAACGGTAGCGGGCGTCGATGGCGCTAGATTCCTCGAAACCTCGTATAAAGCAAAAGTAAGGGAGATGGCCAGTTTGATAACCTCTGTGAAGAACACGGCTGTCGAAGTGAAGTATCGGTGGTCGCCGCTAGGAGGCATCATTCGAGAGTAATGCATGAGTAGAATCAAGGCCGAATTTTGAAAAGTCAACTGCAAAATGAGGTTATTAGTAATTGCTTCCTTTCCCTTGGGTTTCAAAACACCTACCGTGATGAGAGAAACCTGCTTCATGGGAATGCCGAAAAGCGTTGGCCCTCCCATGGTTTGCGGGGTACCATCAAGGAGAGCCATGATGGGGATTAGGTAGATAGCAACCAAACTTTGGCCAATTTGGGCGTGCTCTTGTTCGCGATCGTGAGATTTGTATGTTGTTCAAAAACGGATGTGGGTAGTTGGTAGATTCTCGGTAGAAATGCGCAGACTTGGCCAATTATCAAAACTCAAGAAACCATTCTATGCGAAAATCTTGAATTTCGCACCGCAATTTGTTGTCGTAATAGCGCTAGTGCCCAGTACTAGCTTGTCAGTAGTTGGTAAAATAGTAAAATCTTGGATTGGAAAAGCAATAATGACGGAGATGTGTCACGTCTTGTTAAATAAATTGAGAGAGTAAAATAAAAAAAGAGAGAATGCGAAAGTCGATTCAAGTTGAACACGCGCTTCAATTCAACCCACGTTCCCACGTCCCTTCGAAATGGGCCGAGACCTATTAAGCTCTTTTTGACCCCTGGATGTGACGCTAGGTACCGAAGTATGCAAAACGTCCGTGACGTGACGCTCGGTTTCAACGGCGGCCAAATTGAACTTTAATGCGTCCGTCACCACGTCCGTTCCTGATGTACATAGGCTAGTTGGAAGTTGGTCAGAAAAGCAGGTGAAAATGAACGATGAAAAATGAAAAACACGGATAGTAATTAAGAAAAGGTTTCGTTTTTTTTTTTCAGGAGGTTTGCTTCGCAAATGCTGCAATTGGCGCTGAATTGTCGTGCTACAGGTATTACATGTACAACTTCATAGGGCCGGCACTTCCAGATAGGATATAGGTGGTGTAGAGTTCGATTCCTACTAGCGCCGTCTGGTGACCCACCTATCATCTTTTTCTCTTCCTGGTAATGATGACTAAGAGTTAGATACATACTACATAGTATAATGAAGCCCAAATAATTGACGTCAGATCCGCAAATCCAAGCCCAATACAGCAATTTAGTGTTTGTTCTACTGTCCAATTTCTTAATCTGCGACAACGCTGTTCACAATATCAACAACGCCTTGAGCATCAGTCAAACATGGACAATGCCCTGTATTCATCTCGAAGGTTTGCACCTTGACACCATTTTTCTCGACCCCCTCCACGATGTTCTTCTGGTAGTGGATTGGGACCATCATATCCGCCGTGGTGTAGATGTAAGCCACTGACGGAAACTCCCGCCACGCGGCATGTTCCAGCGGTTGGAAGAAACATCTTCCATTCGAACGGACCAAGGTACTTAGATACATGCTGGCCTCTGCATCGTCGAGGCTGGGATCAACAAACGAAGCTCTGGCGTCGCAAGGCACTGCTGATTTATCTTCGGCAATGTCAAAGACCAGAGGCACTAAATCCATATTGCCAAACTCCTTGGCCTTGTCCAATGCCGCAACACCCTCTGTAAGGGCGTAGCTCGCCATATAGATAATTGTTTTGACACCACCCTTAAGCCCTTGTCGAGAACGCTTGCCAAGCTCAAGGCCATACAAGGCATTGGTGCCAACTTGGCCGCCGTACGAGTGCACGATGACCACGACTGTACGCCCAGCGCGAACAAGACTTTCAACGTAACCCCGAATCAGGATGCTATCGCTAGTCAAGTCACCAATGGGTGGGCGCATTTGGTAGCACGAGGTAAGCCGTGGGATATGGACTTCATAGCCAGCCGATTCGAGGGCGGTACTGAGCTTTGCGTAGCTGGCAGGAATGTGGAAGCCACCGCTTATGATTAAGAGTGTAGGCTTGTTACTAGTCGCCATTGGCTTAATCAAAGATTGACACTAATTATCGTCGGTCTACGGAATCGTTGGAAATGATTTGGTGAAGACGACAATTCTCAAGAGTTTACAAATGAAAATACTACGGACTATTCGAGGATTGAGAGGTTAGATGTTGGCGAGTATTGGTACTCGTCCCTTGCATGCACCCACCTATCAACAAAAGGTGAGCATTGTCATCTGGCTCCAGCATACATACCATTTCACTTATAAGAAATATGTCTTGAATTTAAGTCTTTTGGTAACCGATCTAATCAGTGCGTATCTGAATTTCTGTATAGACTCGGCTCTTACATACTAGTTGCATGGGTAGATTCGCGGAGATCAGCAAAGATACATGTAGTCCGGCGCCTTGACCCTTTCTTCGGCTTCCGTGATCATCACGGGGCGATCTCAGATTGCACCCGTGGGGGAATCAACCAAAACAAGTTAAAAAGATGATCGCCTCCAACGACTGATGTTTCGAATTGTTTGAACTCCGGCTCCAAAGGTCTCTACTATGTAAGGTAAGATTTTTTATGTAAGTGATTAGCTAGGTTTGGGTCGTTTCCCACGGTCTAACACTTGATTTCGGCGCCTGATTCTGATATCGTAGGATTAATTCAGCTTGGCCGGCGTTAGCTCACGCTCCAGTCGTATATAAATATAGTTTAGGTTTTCAATCAGCCAACCGATACATCTATTAGCATCGTTGATCGATCATTTGAATCGTATTAGCGTCAGACAGCACATCAACGCCAGATTCTGCCAGCGCGAATCAAGTTATACAATAGTATCCTTGCGTCAACGTCTATGAAATTGATATAACGATAACCTCAACCTGTCGTTCATGTAATACCTAACAAAAGGAATAAAAAACGACGAGTTAGCAAAAAGACACGTGCTCGTCAGGAAACACAGTAGATGCCAGCTGCAGGGTTCGAACCTGCGCATCTCTCGATAATGGTGTTCAAGATCGTGGGACCCCACTTTGACTTAAAACCACCGCCTTAAACCACTCGGCCAAACTGGCTTGTTACTGGAAGTTTAAACTTCATTATTGCGCTCTATATTCTAGTGGCGGCACAATTACATTGTGGCCATCATCTCGACCACGGGCATATATTTTGTCAGCATCTTCTCTACCTATCTAACAAGTAGATAGGTATACGTTAGAGTCCAGCAAGCATCAAAGAGGTTTATTGGATGTTTTTATTCTTTATTTGACGAGTTATCTCATCTTCTTTTTATGTCCGCGACTTGCAAGAACAATATCTAGGTAGTATCGAATCCAAAATAACGCTCCCCTTAAATGTTTAATGCACACACCCCAATCCAAACATGCCCACCCATAACATTAGTAGTTGGGCACCCATCATTCCTAATAGTACAACCGCATCTCAGATAGTAAGTAACCAACATGCGTGAACAGAAACACCGAAGCATAGCAAGATCCGCTTTCTTTCCATCCCCCCTGAACTTATGAGATAGAAGCCTCGAAGTAGGCCAAGCAAAGCCCATACGAATCATACAGCAGATCTATGTAGGTAGGCAGGTAGGTAGGTACTTTTCCACAAATGAGAACCAGGAACCGCTCCTGTACCTATTTTAATCCTCCTTCCCTACCTCCCTCCCTTCGATAAAACATTACACATACCCGAAATCTTTCTACAAAGTGAATAAATGATATGCCGATGATGTTGGGAAAATAATCATAAGCAGTGATTGGATTCCAGGCTCCCAGTGGTGTGTATAAAAGTAGGAACCCTCATCAGCTCCCGATCGATACCTGAATTCCGAAACGGCAAAACGCCGTGTTGCTATGTTGCCAAATGCGAGGAAATCCATGTCGAAGCAGGCAGGTAGGTAGATAGGTTACATAGGGAATATTACGGCGTGCATGCATCCCAATCAGCCAGCTAATTCGCACGCAAGAAAAAAAAAATCGAATCATAACTTGAAAGCAAGTACAATGCGTCCGTGTTCAATCGTCGTCGCCCCACCAAGGCACAGGCGAGCTGATCTGGCCCACGGCGCTCAGTCGAACGGCGCTCTTCTTGCCCTTCTTATGGCCGAGCGCCGACGGCGCAAGGAACCCGTCCGCGGGCGAGACCGGGCTATCCGGTCGAGGGACCCCCCTCTCAGGAACAGGCTGCAGCGTCGGAGGAGGAGCCCTGCGTCGAGGAGGCATGACCTCCTCGAAGTCGTCAAAGTCGACGTCGTCCGCGTCGATGTCCTCGTTGATGTCGGGTACGGCGTGCATCATCACCGTCGTCGTCGTCTTGATCGGGCTGCTCCTAGGACTAACAGGACTCGAATCCGGGCGAGGCCGGCCGACCGGTTCGGGGCTGTTGTAGGGGGGGCTGCCGAGCTTCGAGCGCGTCCGGCTCTGCCGCTCGCTTATCGGGAAGTCGAGCTCCTCGTCCATGAACTCGCTCAGGTCCGGGCTTGGCTCCGCCTGGTCGATCGGGTCGATGCTGTCGATTGGTCGGTCCAGAAAGAGGAGCACGCGTTCCTTGCGGGCTTTGCCGGCTCGTCGGGGCTCGGGCTCGGGCTCGGGGGAGATGCGCAGGCGGTTGACGGTTTTCTCTGTCGGGTCGCTGTGGCTGGTCGACGGGGCCACGTTTGTGTCGCGTGGGCCGTTGGAGCGATCCCGAACTCTGCCGAGTCCGGTGCTGGACCTGCTGGACCGCTGGCTCGACCGTCCTACTACCGAAGAGGATCTTTTGGGGAAGTTCTTAGGCTCCTTTGCCTTCGCGCGAGCTTCTCTAACCTCCTTAGCTGCTTGTCTCTCGGCGTCTTTCAGCTTCGCCGACGCCAACTTCTCGATATCCTCCTCGGTAGCGCCACTTCCTCGAGCGCCTCTGACTTGTTCGATCTCTGCAATTATGTTCTCCCGCATCCTGGCTCTCTTCTTTCGCAGCGCCGCTAGAAGCATCTCTTCTTGCCTCGTCACAGCCATCATCCGTGCATTGCGCGATTCGCTGGCTTTGCTAGCCGTCGAATCTCGGCGAGCCGGTTCGGGCGCCTTCTGGTAGAACTCGGCGCTCGTAGGCGATATTGGTGGCGTAGGCTGGTCAGAAGTATGTGAGCTCTGCGATATTCGCTGTCTGGCTGCCTGCGAAATGGTATGGTTCAAACTATGCGGTATCGGGTCCGCCGAAACTGACGAAGCGGCTTCGACAGTGGAGGCTAGCGGCGTGAAAGAGATTGCTTTCGCTTCTTGTACGCTGTAATTAGTGTGATTGCTATAGGTAGGAGAGAGCACGGAGCCCGTCGTCGAAACCGACCCCCGAGGGTCCTGTTGAGACTGATGAGACTGGCGAGAAGGTGCAGAAACGCGAGTTGCGGTGCTCAATGACGAGTTCGTGGATTGCATTGTATTAGTCGATGGCGATCGATTATTCTTGGATTTGGGAGAAGCATGGGGAATAGTGAGGAAGTCATTGAGTTGTGTGTATGACGCTCCTTTGGGGCTGGTCGTATGGCTGCTGATAGATAGGCGCGACGTGATCGGTTGTCGTTGGCTCGAGGAAACGCTAACATCGTCGCGAGAACTATTGTCATACGAAGGCAAAGACGAACCCGGTCTAGAATACGGTGTGCCGTCTTCATCCGAGTCTGAATCTGTGAGGGACAAGACACTTTGCTGTTGGCGATCAGAGTCCAAAGTACTCATGATAGACGGGGTAGCCTTCGAGGTTCGCGTATGTCGGCTCGATACGCTCGCTGGGTAATCACTCCTCGATGTCGGTCGTAATTGTAGAGTACTCGGTGTGCCAGCTCTAGTTGCCGTAATCTTGCTTGCCTGCGAAGTGTTACGGCTATGATTCCACCCGGCGCTAGCGGCTCTATGAGTTGAATCAGGCAGCGGTGTGATCATATCCTCATGAGATAGATCTGAATCTGCAGGATCATATGTCCGAGGTAGCAGATGTTGCTGGTTCAAATGCCCTTTGTCCCCTATGTCCTCCTCATCTTCATCCTCCTCCCTCAATTCCGCGTCATTACGGAATGACATCTGCTCATAATGATCGTAAAGTTGATGCAATGTACTCGCATCGTTTGTCCCCTTTATTCGGCCTGGCCTTGCCGATACGCTCGGCGGTGGTTGATACTGGAACTTCATGTCTGGCCTAGGGGTCTCTTCGTCTCTCCTAGGACTTGTTGGCGAAGCCATAGAATGAGACACGTGCGAGATGACGGATGGTGACTTCATCACGTAGTTGTTACCTAGAACAGGGCCGACTCCATGAGAGTCCACATGGTGATCCTTACGTGACCTGAGCCTCAGTTTTGAAAAGTCTAATCTGTGAGGCTTTTTCTTCTGCTGCTGCTGATGCACGTTTCCAAAAAGCGAGCCATCTATATCCAACAACGCACCGGCTTTCGACGGAAGTCCCTTCGCCATCGCCGAGTTAGAGGTCTGCTGAGATATTGAAAGCGGCATCTTGGAAGATTCATAATGTGAATGGACTGTAGAACTAGACTGTGGTCGCCTAGAATTGGAGTCATCTGTCGCAACATCTCGACTGCGAGCACCGAGAGTGACTGCCGATCTCTTTGGTTTCACGCTCTTGCTGCCGGGTCCATGCGCACTACGCAGCCGTCGCGGGAGCGCCTCTGATTCCTCCTCCCATAGAGCTCTTCCATATGTTGTCCCAGCAAACCTATCCTCATCTTCGTCCCCGTCTAACGCGCCAGATTGACTTGCGCTGCTCTCGGATATAGATATGCTGATTCCTCCATTCGAACCCGTCTCCCATGAACGACCATGATCCCGATGTCTGGAGGGTGAGCCGATATTCGCCCGGCCGGTCCCCAATATCTTCTCCGCTTTTGAGGGCGGGTTCGATGTCGCTACGGTGGGCGACTGCTTCGCAAAACGCCCCGGCATCGGGAACGTAAACTTGGATTTGTGGCCCATCTTTCACAGATCACTCAGTCGCTAGAGAAAACGATCGATGGTAGATTATAGGCAATTCGCTCCGGCTCGTCGTTCGTGCACAAGATTACCCTCCGACGTCAGTTTCACAGTGCGGCAGAGGAAGGCCCGGGTATTGCGTCCTCTACCCCCACCTCTTGATATTTCCCACGACAAATCTTCCGAGTTCAGAGGCATGTATTAGAAGGTAAAAATGTTAAATATTCCAGACTATATCTCAGACGCGGCCTCAAACCAAACCGAAAGGACCAACTTCGGGTCAATTGTCGGAGTCGCAATGCGGGTGGGCGATCAGAGTGTCAGCTTAGTTGCGCGTCGCTCAGCATCTCAATGGAGATCTCCTCCTATATCTTACTAGTCGAAGTCCAGATCGTACTCAGCATGTGATATCGCAGTAAGGTAGCTGTCTCTCGAGTAGTTGTCGTCATATACCAAGCAGCAAACCGGTAGTCGAGTTGAGTTGACTCCAATAAAGTGTTGCGATCAGGGTGGTACGTTTCGTTAAGCAACCTTCGAGAAATGTGCCGCATGTATCCCCAAATTGGGATGTAGGATCGTAGTGATTGGTTTCCCTGCCGGCTTCAGCTCCTTCGTGAGAGACCCTCGTTCGATCGTCAACGTCAACTTCGCAAAGACATATCCATACAGGGTGTAAAAAAAGACGGAAATGTCAGAGGAGGGGGGAAACAAGAACAAAAAGGGACTGGAACGATGGTCCTTTCACGACACGGACTCTTTTTTTTCTTGGATATTAAAATTGGGGAATCCTAGAGATGTACTTCTCCATACAGTAGGTAATTCGGGACCTGAATGCAATTTATTGGCAATTCTGCACATCTGCATATGCGAACTACTACTACGCCCTGACTTGCATATGTAGGTGCCCTTATTGCTCCCGTCGAATCATTAATGCTTTATTAGAGCAATAATAGCTTTACTTTCCGTCTATTAGGTAAGATCTGGTGTAGTTAGACCGCGAACGAATTCCGCCCCTTATCCACTTGAGCATCCACTCTCGCCGCCGACAAGATGGTATGATATACGCCAGCAGGAGCTTAAGGCGAGCCGAACAAGCCTTTCTACCGGTTGGCCCACCCAAGCCACCTACGCATACGCCTCTACAAGCCACCAGCGGTCGTGTTTACATGCAACTATGAAAGATGTATCATGTAATGGGGGGGTTGAAGACCCCTGAATATTTAACCCCTGCAGCAAGCATTTTCATTTTCATTTTCATTTTCATCTTGTCTGCAGCAATTTTTCGTATTGCATACACCTACCTACCTTGACACATATTATATATAAGGGTACGGCTATAATACCGTGATCCATGCGACATAGCGCCGAGCATGCTAGGGGCGCCCACCGCTCTGGGGAAATAAAGTAACGGAAGAAATAAAGGAAAAGTGTCAAGTTGGGCTGAATGGAGATAGGACGATACGCATTACTCATCTTGCGACCAGAGATTGGGCCCAGCTATTGGGTTTGTGACGTTAAGCTCAATAAAAGATCGGATGCCCAAGTCGCTGCATAATATAATACAATATGGCTCCTTGCCGCTAAATTGAACAAACAGGCAAGGTTCATGCGACTAGGTACTTGGATCCAATGGTTTTTCGACAGCTTCAGAAGCTGATAGCTAGCCAAAAGCAATGTCTTCAATAGCTCGTACAAGGCGCAACAAGCTGCAGAATTCTTCAAACGTTATTGCTTTTTAATCTGTTTTTTTTTCCTATTTCTCATCAGTTATTATCCCTTCACCATTGTCCAGGGACGAGCGTCACGAAGCTGTCAACGTCGAGCAGTGGAGTCTTTACTAAATGGAGATCTCTCAGCAGCCCAGCCCCATCAGCCTCAGGTCCGTGTCTGAGACACCAGGAACTTGGCAAGAAAAAGGCTGGAAAAGTCTGTGTGAGCTGTACTATTAGTTAGTTACGATCAGGATTGGGTGACAGCAGTGATCCTCGCCCCTTATCCGGTATTTACTATGCAGCAAAAGATGCAAGGTACAGAAGAGAGAGCCAAGCCAAGCATGCAAAGCATCCACAGCTCGAGCGGCCCCTGTGCCGTAAATAGTTGGAATACAGGCATATCGGGACTCCGCTTAGCTACTAGATTTCCGATAGGCGCAGCGCTGGGAATATGATACTATGATAGATTCTAGCTCCAGAACCATGCAGCTAAGGATGCAGCTAATTTCTACAACGCATGGCATCCTCGTTTTCGTCACACCGTCTCTCGGGTCCGCCCAAGACAATTGGGTTACAGATTAACTACCGCGACCAACTTGCAGAGGTGACACAGCATTGACAACATACATAAACTAACCTGGTGGAAACATGGAGAAAATCAAAATGTGAGGAAGTGTGACGAAGGGGAGTCCTGTTCATGTTTTGTATGTAACTTCTGCAAGGGACCGACGACCACGGATACCAACAGATGAATCCCGTCTGAGCGTCGTTCGCCAATCGCTAATCGCTCTCACCACACGACCGAACCAGCATCGCAAAGACTCGCCCCGAATTACCGCTATAGGATAAGCGCGGTCTGTTCTGGCGTCGTAATTTACCCCTTATCGCTGTTGTCAGCGTCATGATTTCAAACGCGTGATAATAGCCCAAGTAGGTACTACAAGTAATTAAATAACAGTTGAACGACGAAAATAACTAGTCGGCTGCCGGCGCTGAAATTATTTCGATGGTATATAACGCTTATGATTTTAGATACAAATAGGCGGGAGCTTGCACCAAGACTATTCTGATTTATTTCCTTGTTACGACTCATGCAAGATGCCGAGGCTAGATTTATTGGATTTTTTTTTTCTCCGTCATTCCAAGATTTTTTTTCGTTGCGTCTAGATGCCTTTGCTAGCCGAACCTCATTTCACCTTGTACAAGATGGGTTTGTCATACCCTCCTCCGCCTCTATACAAAGTACCATTTTTAATTCTTGCCCTCGATATCCCTCGTGGTTTGTTTCGCTCACGAGGTCATTTGAAGGATTAGTCAAACTTCGAAATCGCAATTCCGGCCTTCCCGAGTCAACGCCCGTAGCCGCTAGAAGGATTCGTGTTTGCTTGCTTACCAGTCTCGCGGTGTCTTTGCCAGGCCTGTAGTTGGATACTAAAATAGGAGCATATCCTCCTGCAGCAGTAGTTGAGCGTTTCTGAAGTAAATATCCACCATTTAAAATATGATGTCAGATGATACTAGGTAAAAAGAAGACCATCGTCCTAAATACGTTAAGTGCAATGAAACTTGATTTTAAAAAAGAGAAAACATAAGAAATGTCTGTTTACTAAGTTACAACTCGTTTGCCATTCGTCCGGGGAAATCCCCGTAACTCATCCCTAGGTGCTACCATTGTGTATCCATGCTGATATCCCTAGATTGTACTTCTGGACTTATGGCTACTATGTAGGTCTGCCTTTTTCCATAAAATTCGTCAATGCGAATAAGACCAAAGCAAGATCCTATGGTATGGTACTGCCAAGTAGAATATCCATCATAGGTAGGTGGTTAGGTTATTGGTAGTCAGGACCCTACAATGTTTGAGACTTATAGAATCTCAATCCTGTCCGTGCTGTTTTCGTCGAATGGCGAGGTAACCGAAAAAAAACAAAAGAGTAACGGAAAATGTCCTTTTTTTCGTTTTGTTGGGGGGTTTTCAAGGTCTATCGTGGAAAGTGCATGCTAGGTATTGATGTGTGAAGGTACCGCATTGTACGAAGTCCATGGACGAAGTCCATGGACGAAATGCTATTCAATGGTTCTGTCGTCAAGATAGTTCGGAACCGCCGATTTCGAAGATTACGTCCATAAAGCCGTAGTCCAAGTGCGATGAAGCTACTCAAGAGAGAGACTTGGTCTCATGGAACCGCTGGAACATCTTCTCTGCTTGAGTTTCCAATACCTCAATCAGTTTCCGGCCAGCACTCTCTTCAATCTCTTGGCCATTCCGGGATCGGAAAACGGGCTTGTTGCCGTTGTGTGTGTTTAGGATGTGTGCAACGTGGCTGCTATCAACGTGCGTCGTATTCAGCCACTCGATCTTGAACGGCTCCGAGACGGGCGGCTTGACATTGTGCCACCACTTAGGGCGATCGCAGTTTGCATCCGGATGAGACTTCATGATGGCCTAGATGCAAAGATAGCATTAGTCAGTGTGTCGTGGGATGAGAAGGACAGAAAGGGAATACTTACGTAGCCTTGGAAGCCATGCGAATAATTTACGGCAAAGAAGAGAACTAGAGTGACACCACTAGAGAGGGTCTTGCTAAGCACGGAGGCCCTATCCTGATGGGTAGCCCAGAGACCATTCTCCTGTAAAAGTGTTAGTTTGGTTTATTGATCGTTGGTTAGGAATGGAACTTACCATCGCGTCATAGACGTTGGACCAGCTGTAGGATCGCATAACAAAGAAGCGAACCTCTGCAAACAAATCGTGTGGTTAGTTGATTATTACAGACTTCGATTCACGGAAAGTCAGGTTGAAACTTACTGCTAAGTTCGTCAGGAGACAATTTCTTAGGAGCACGGAGCAGCGCCATCTCACGCTTGATGTCTCGAGCGTCCTCTGAATGATCTCGATGATGATTGTCGCGGTAACTCAGTTGCGCAGGCATGGGTCGTTGGGGAGAGGGAGGCGGAGGCGGGCGACGGCTGGGGAGGAGGCGAGAAGGCGCATTGATAGAACGACTATTAAAACTAAGGGGTGATCGCTCAGGGCCATAAGGCAGATAATGAGCTCTCTCGTAGCGCTGGGAATAGCCACGGAGGCGATATCCAACATCATCTGCGACTCGAGGACCCTGGGGCGACATTGAACGCGGGCGAGCAGGACGATAGGCGAAGCGACCACCGCGTCTTTCCTGTGGTTCAGCCGCATATGGACCAACAGAGCTGCCCACTAGAGTAGGGTTATGAGTGTGGCGAACGATAGCCTCATCGGTCCTTTGGTTGAGGCGATACTCTGCCAACACGCTCGCTCGATGCTCAACATCGTCCCACCCGGTAAGCTTAAGCCAGTCGTAGAGGTCGGGTGTCAGGATTGATTCCACGCTAGTATCTTCGCGACGATTGTTGGTGGCGTTTCCAGCCACGGGGCCACCGGGGCTGTTGTAGTCACAGGGTCCCGTTCCCTTTGAGTGATCCATGGTCGTCAGTTCCTTTAGAGTAGAGTATCTAAGTAGGTAGGCAAAGATAGAATAAACGTCTTTGTGTATCCGGTTAGTGATTCATCTAGTATTGTTTCGGGGTAGGTGACAGTGTGTCGGTGTCAAAAAGACGATCGAATACCTTTGGGAATAATATTGAGACGAAAAATATGGATTGACTGCAAGTTATCGAGATAGCTTAGAAGTTGAGTAACGGCCTCTCGAGTTGGAGTTGGAGTTGGAAGAAAGTTCGGAGATAGACGGCAGGTTCGTAATTTCCTGAATGCGCGCTGTAGTTAGGTCAGATAATAGTTGTGCATTAAAGATATTGCGACTATGTGCAGAGATACGCGAGGTGTGTATTGCGGCAGTAACAACCCTTAGGCACTTCGGTGTGGAGGTTCAATGTCAAAGTCTTGTAAGTACCGAGCAGTAAGGGTTTGTCTTGAATGGAGTGCGGTAATATGGGGTCGAAACCAGTGAATATCTTAGAAACTCGTGAATTTTAATAATAAAAGGAAGTTTCCGTATTGTGTCCTTGCTTGTTGTACCGAGCAGCGTTGCAGTATGCTTCAGTTACGTTAGGTACTTTGTGACATAACGCGTTATGTGGTATGTCCACTCCTTCGCGGGCTGCCGAAATACAAACTTAAGCGAGAAACTGCGCTGTCCAGCAGGAAAGTACGGCCTTATCGTGGTTGCCGAGCAGTCTACAGAATTTGACAGCTGTAAGTCGAAGGACCTATTAGCACCACAAAATAGGGGTCACAGACATATTAATGCCCGAGGGACTCACTGGCTTGTTTTTTTTCCTACCTGTTTTCCTGAAAACCTGGTTTGTTGCTGGACTCAACCCCGAATTATCACCCGTAGATGCCCAAAAGATATAGGTTGAGAATATTCTGATGATTATTTATATATCCGTATTCTCAGATCTACCTGTTGTGGATCTTGACCTTCCTATCCACTTGCTCGTACTTGCCATGTTGCATTATGAAGTAGTGAGATACACCCATAGCCAACTACTATTTACCATCATAAAATGTTACTCATACTATGACAAAACATACTAGAGCGATACATCAATTTTTTAATTGTCATGTGGGTGCTGTGTTTCAAGCTGGTGGGAGGAAAGAAGCAAATAGCGCGCCTTGGATAGCAGCATACATGACCATGAACCTCACAGTATTTTGACCAAATATCGATGTCTTTTTATCGGTAATAAGGCCGGCCAACCACCAGTACCAAAGAGGGTATCCCGATGAAATCCTCGTAATAATTTGGATATGGTAGGTTGTAATGGCTAGAATAGCTAGCACGAGCTGGGATAACGCCATTGATCGAACAAGCATCGATAAATGAGTCGGGCTGGCTGGGCCAGATCTTTCCGGTCTGATGCGTGAAGGGATCGTGATAAAATCTACCCCTGACTTCAGGAGGAGACATATCATTGGTATTGCAAGAAGGAAGAGTGGTATATTAGACGGGGTCCAGTAACGAAGGAATCCAACGTTCCTGTCAGTTATGTTAGCTTCGTACTGAATAAACATGGCTTGGAACGAACCAATAGCGTTCTTGAACGAACGAATAGATACTGCGCATTCCGCTTGTGCACCAAGGCCGAAGCTCAGAATCGAGCGGAACGGAGCAGAAGACCTGATAAGCGGCGAGCTGCGGCCCCGCAAACCCGACCGCAATTGCTGAACCTCCGATGACCAGAGCCACGCATCGCCATATGCCAAGGAGGGTAGGCGTCGCGGTGAGCTCTTGTGCTAACGCGATGGCAAATGGAACCCCATTAAAGAGGCCATTGCTGCGAAATGTAGTGGCGAACCCAAACCACATACCCGAAGCAACTAGACTGACATCATGGGCGAAACTACGTTTTGATCCCAGGAGGCCCTTCGCAAAGAAGAGATAGCCAGTGAAAGATAGTAGGGAAAAAGTGCTTTCAGCATATGGAGCTGACAAGAAGAGACCGGCAGGAGAAAGAATGTGTAACAAAGCTGCAACAAACGATAGCCGCGGATTCTTCGAAACGACGAGCCCAAGCTGATACAAAACAATCACCGAGAGCATATGCGAAGTATGGGCTACGAGAACTCCAACAAGAGGCTCTAGGGATTCATGAGTTTGGACGCCCAGTATCGAAAGTGCTGCATATGTTAGCCACGATCTAATAGGATCATAGAAAAGGGGCCAAGTACCTCGAACGAGAAAGGAAATTACTCTAGGTAAACCCCTAGCGAAAGCCCATTCCTGCTCAAACACATAACCTCTTCGAGAAGACTGTATAAAATAAATGGCATCCCATCGTGTTAACTTTGTAGCTATATCAAAGGTCGATTCGAAAGGACCAATTGATTTAGATGATAGAAGAGTGCTTGAGGTGTCGTAAGCCGGACCAACACTACTTCCGATAACAATGGCTAGGAGGATTGCTTTCCAAGCAAAAAAAGCGCCAAGTAATGATTGGTTCGGTTTTGCTAAATTTAACGAGAGCATGATTTGAAGTTGGGAACCTTCTGCAGGTGAGAGTGAAAGTCGATGTTCTTTGCGCTGCGTCGATTTCCACCACTCATGCGCTGTCGTGTGCTTACCTAAGTTATCTACTAAATACGCAGCACCACGTGTTGGAAGTTGGAGCTCGCGCCACAAAAAGCCTCTTTCGTCAAGACTGAAAATTGCAGGTGGGGTAGCGGGGGATAAAAGATGTGGCGTACCACCATAGGTGCACGTGCATGTATCCAAGTAGAAATCCGCGCATTTTTCAGAAAAGTTCAATTTTGTCATATGATGTTATCACATAATATCGCATTCGTTTTCGGGTAGAATTGTCATCTCGAGTCTTGTAACTTATTTGGTCAATTGCAATTATATTTGCCTGTTACGCACGACTATTGAAAAAAAAAAAAACCCCACCACTAATTATCTTCATTGCTTTACTTAGATCTCTTGTTGAAAATGACATACACGTTGGTATAAAACTTATACATGTTGGTGGAATGTAGGCGTAAATAATGTGCCGTCATTGTCTTACGCTACCGGGACGATGGTTTGCTCATCGACCATCTAAGCGTCTGACAATCCGATCATTCTAAACGTGGAGGCTATTTTCATAGCTAACGGCGAATGCTGGCTGACATGATCTTAATTAATGACAAGCAATTAAACATACATAACATAATTGCGCATTTCGTCCCTCTTCTCTAGGAGGCCGTGTCCAAAGGGATGCTAGTAAGACACATGGTTCCATGATCATCAGACTTTCCACGCCGCTATCGTGCCGCTATATCCTCACCGACATGGCAAATGGCGCCCTTTTTGGAGGTGATTGGATACATGTACGAAAACGATGGACATGGTTGGGTGCGTGTCTTGCTTGCACTTGCAGCCCTACACTAGGCAGACAAATTGACATTGCGCCCTCTTACCAGTCTATATTTCCCATGCTGTGGTAGGGTGTGATATCAACGTTCCGTTGCAGTAGATTTGAGGGGATTAACATTGGCGTATCTATATCGAACATCTTAATATACTTTTATTCGGTAGCTGAACCTGTCCTCGCGATAGCTCAAAAAAACGTCGGATGACAAGACGACTTGGAACTCTGCTCAACCAGTTCAACTTGGCACCGCTACAATTCCGAACAAGGTAAGATGGCAGATGTCTAGTTCGGACTCGGGAAGCAAAATAGTCAAATGCAATCGGTGTGATCGGCCCCCAAGCAGTCCGAATGCCTAGGATGTCGATCAAGACGACACGAACTGACCAATAAGGATGCAAGCCCATGGATAGATCCGAACCAACCGAAAGGAAAAGAATATGGAAGCCTAGGATAGAGCTATTTTTTTCAATTCTTTCTTGTGATTTCCATGGCCTTATGGGGCTCGGCAAGCTTGTGCCTAGGCAAGTTTGGTAGAAGCCCACATCAGTTGTTCGATGAGGTATTATGTAGTTGATTGAACGGACAGAACGGAGAGAATGGATGTATGAAGTACATAAAGGGACCCAGAAGAGAGACCCTATTTTAAAGCATTTTTAGTTTTAGGCTTTACCTAGCCAGCCTAGCATGCATTTTTAGACAAGCGTACGATTCAAAAAAAGAAGTTGCTCGCTGAGCTACTTCCTGTCTTACCACTGACTCCGTACCCACATGCATAACTAACTGCCGGCCAACCAAATTCCGATCAATTTAGTTAGAAAATCGCTTGCCGTCTTTTCCATCTCCCATCTTTTTTTTCTCCATCTATCCCCCATTAGGCCTACTATGAGGTACATATTGACATATCATTTCGTTATGGGGGCTGGTCTCGGATTATTCGCATTTTTCGCATTCCCGTTTCTACTTTTCTACTTTCATCATATATTCTTAGATGCCAAGGTAATTACAATACAACTACAGCTAGTCATTACCGCGACGAGTCCGATGCATTATTATAACAATAAATAATAATAAACCCCCTCAGTGCTACCCATCCCGCCATTTCAATTTCCACAGCCCTTGCGACTTGATCGTGTGTGGTTAACCAATTACATACATGCCTCCCTTCTTCCTTTTCTTTTTGTAACTCTATAATCTAATCTGTACGGTATTTACCTAAAGTGTCGACTGTCCAACCCCCCCTAACTAGGTGTTACCCCTTCTTATCCACTCGGTTTTCATGATTCGAGTTGTCCGAAGTGGGCGACTGGCACTAGAAAATCTAGCTGAGAGAGAGCAGAGAGATCCAGACTCGGCTAGGGCTCTCGATTGATAATTATTTCGATCCTTCTGCTACAATTCTTCAAACGTCTGCGGGTCGCTTACAAAACCCGGTCGTGATTCCGGGCTGAGGCTGTGGAACTTACCCATGCCTACGGGTTATGCACATGGCTGACGGCGATCAAGATCCACTAGATGTTCCCCCTTGTGGCCCCCTATTAAAGGTCCCTGGTCCTTGACCCCGTTACGTGTTTCCAAGGGGCCAAGGAATTCAGTTCAGCCTGTCAGGCCAGCCATCCTCAGCTCTCCACTTGCTTGATTTATCTCCTAACCTCCTAACTATCGATCCCGCCCCTCGAGGCTCGAGTTCGCATCCAATACGATATACGGTACCTAGTTGCGGTTGGGAGTTCGAGTTTGACGGATACTCTTCACCCAACAACGAATTGAAGGAATTCTGGTATTTACGAATTATCTTTAGCGCCTTTCCCAACAATACCTTTGGTACAAGGAATAAGAAAGAGGAAAAAAACAGGGTACTGTATGTGACCGCCTTCGGTCCGCGTCTTCTTCCTCTGCACGTCGATCGAAGCTACTGCATCTCAACCCGAGCTTGTCATAAGAACAACTCCCCACTCGAACCGTGGAAAGTCACAACTTTTGATGGCCACTTCTTCATAATGTTCCTGCATTCGGGAGCAAGTCTACACGGCCATGAATATTCCAATCGACCCGCGCCCCAGGCAGGCCAACGTCGCAATCCCCTCTTGCGATCTGCTTTGGCGACACCTATAAATCGGTCATCTTCTTACCGCACTAGCACAAGCACAAGCACCGAGTCTTCTCCTATTGAACCTATATCCCTAAATGTACGAAAAACTAGACCTAAGTCAGAACAATTCCATAGAACTCCCGAGTTGGTAGTGAGGTTTGAAGAGCCCAAATGCGACTCGCCGACGCCCAAGCCTGAAGCAATGAGCGAGGATGAAGGCTCGATTGCTTCCGATAGCGACGCTAGCCGGGTATCCTCTACGGCTCGCCGCACTCGTCGAAGGGCGCCGCGGAAAAGCACAACCTTTCTGCTTGCTCACCCGCCCCCGAAGCCTCGGGCTAAGCAGCGCTTAATACCTATTCGTCCCAAGCTGCTACTTCAAATACAACAATTGTCTGCTAACAGACGCCCGAGGCCAGCCATTGATGTTTATCCTTCCTCCGCCATAGCCGGATCTTTGATCGCACCTCTTCTAAACCGCTTCCCTCGGATCGCTCGCATTAAGCGAGAGTTGGGTATCCAAGATGTGATGCTAGTGAAGAGTGAGGACTACTCGGCGCAAGCTTCCAGTTCTGAGAGTGAGGGCGAGGAGGATGATCTCAAATCACGCGAACTCTTGGCCATATTGAGTCCACTAATGACGGAAGATAAGGCGGAGATCGTAATGACCGATGGGTCAGTATGGATTGCGACGCCTCGATTTAATGGACCCAACATCTGCTCCTATGAGTTCGTCTACGTCGATCCGAATGGCAATACGATCACGGCTCGATGGGTCCGCAAGCAGATGGCAACCAAGTCGCTACCAGTTACGCCTACCTCTGCCGCTCCTGCTGTGCCACCGTCACCCTCGCCAGTCGACTACAAATTTACCTTTAGCATAATCGATCCCAACTGCCGACGCCATCCTATCATGGCCACCTTGACTAACTCCTCACTTGATATCCTCGACACCTACACAACCGTCTCGCAATCTTCTAGTCGCTATCCTCCAACCTCCCCAATGTTGCCTACACCTAGTTCTACCGGCGAGGAAAACCCCTTTGACCGAACGACAAAGCAAGTTGAGGAATGGCAAAAGAATTTTATCACCATATCGGCTGTTTGGGTGATACTTCGCCACGGTTGGTCTCCCAACCGCAAACCAACTGATTTTGCGCCTTTGTCCGCCTCTTCATCAATCTGCTCGACGGACATGAATGCGACAGCGCGCAACCGATCGCTTAGTATGAATTCGGAGTTATCGCCCAAAATCGGGATGTCTTCAGGTAGCTTCCGGCGGAAACTCCCGGCCACGCTGCGAGCGAATGATCAATTTGTACCCAGTGTACTACCTAGAAGGGCGACATCCACGGGCGTTGCGGGTACGGTAGAGGCAGACCAGGCAAGCAGTATTCCGGATCGAGTATTGCAAAAGGGTAGGCGAGCGTTTAGTGGTGATTGGGGAGCGAAGATGGCAAATCGGAGCGCAGAGAATTCGCTAGCAGCCATGCTAGACTCGAGGTCCTCTACTCCTCCTGTCGAGGCTGCTACACCAAGGACCCCCTCGCCCGTGGCTCCGCCTACTCTATCCCGTAAACGACATACCATTTCGGCATACTCTTCAATTGAACCGATATCTTTCAAGTCTGAGAACGTAGAACTTGGAGAAAAATCCAGCATCCAGGGCAATCTTCCCGCTGCAAATATAGCACAGGAAAGCTCAAGAGAGGATGCTGACCGAAAGTTCAAACATCAGAAATGGAGGAACATGACGAACTGGTTTCGAAAACTGCAAGGACGGTAGAACTGTCTGTCATGCTTCTACTAAGTAGTAGAGGCGTGTACATGCAGCTGAATTTGAACGTGGATGTGGGAAGGCAGGCTTTGTATTATATATATCTACTGGCATAGAACGGAGTTGTGGCAAAGGAGTATTATATAGGCGTATGGATTGGAAGGAAAAGCACATTACTGGGTACATCAACTTATTGAAGAGGGTTGGAATTGGTCATAGACTAGGTTCCTCGGATGGGTTGAAGGTCTGGATTTTTAAACACCCACGCGGCGTTTTGAAGCAAATAGAGAAACACCCCCAGAGGCATCACTATCGTTTGATACTTCAATATGTATACAGACATCAAGACAGAAACTGCTCTCAACGAGTAGCACTTGGAATCATGTTCAGCTTAGCTAGCATAGAATTCCCATGAGATTTAGTTGTATCATTATACGCAACTATAAACAAGCTTCTTCCAAACATGTGACCCTCCGGAAGACCATCTCTTAGTCGTTATTTCATCGGATCCGATATGACATAATTTATTATGGCGGGAAGACTTGAGGTAGCACGGAGATCTACCGTCTTTGGTTACCAGCCGTCGGAACCGACATAGATATCATTGCTCGTCGGATCCGAAGATTCGGAAGCGGAGGCGGCGGCTAAAATCATTTTACGACACGGCCAACAACAAAAAAATATCAAATACGAATTACTATCTCTAGGTAGTTAATCTCACAAGCCCATGCACTATGTATCCAATTTTGAATTTTCAAAAAGAATTAATGACTCTTAAAGCTTGCTCAGTCATGTCATCGCACCCGAAACTTAGGGCTTCAGCTTACATATAACAGAAATCGATTCAATCCATTGGTCCGAACGAAGGTAATACAGAGTTACGTAAAAGCAAAAATGTTGGCACCCTCCGCCAAGAGAGACAGCTCCGAAGTTCGTGATCCGGGGAGGAGGCGGGAAAAGGAAAAGGATAGGCGGGCCGACGTGCAGAATCCCACCACCAGACAGACGCCCACACGCCTCGTACCTATTATCTAATCACTGAAGTTCAGCGAAGGCGGAGATACCTCTTCAAGCAATTTCTGTTTTTTTTATTTCTAGGTAGGTATGACGAGCCGGCGAAAGTTAAATGCAAAGCAACTCCACTGCAGGTTGGTTGGTAGGTATACTAGAATACGGGGACGTGGGGACCCCGATGTTCTACCGATGCCGCTCTGGAGCTTTCCCCGGCTTGGCTCTCGCGAGAATCCTGGTTTGGTTCTAGACTAGGCGGAGTTGAAGTACCGAGGATTTTCCAGAGGCGGAGATATAAGATTGACTTCTAGAGGGTTGTTCTGATATCGCTGATTGCTGCACTGTTTCCCTCCTCTTTGTCTTTTTCAACTGAGTGAGTGAGTTAGTTAGTTAGTTGGCTTATCTTTCATCATGGCGTCGCAGGTGCAGCAGAACGGTAGCTCCTCGACTTCGGTCGTGGAGTTTGAAATGCAACCCGTTTACATGACATCGCCGTTTTCCGGGAGCGAGAGCAAGACTGAGATTCCTCCAGCGGCAGCTCGTGGGCCGAGCGTGAGAAGTGATAGTACTACCCGAGAGTCGGACACGAGCCCTCTTCCGCCGCCGGGTACGACGAGTGAGGTTGTGCAAAGATGGAATTACCCTCGCAAGAATATTGCTAGAGTCGCGTCTTGTTTCTGGTCCTTTGTCGTTATGGGTTCTAACGATGCCGCTTACGGTGTAAGTTTGTGCTTGATAGTTCAATTGTATATGAATAACTTTGCTGACAACTACTAAAATAGCCTTTGATTCCATACGTAAGACGACCCATGAGTCTGATAGGAAATATTTTTTTCGTATACCTTACAAGCAACTAATAAAAAAATCACAGATCCAAGCTCACTACGGCCTAGAATACATCATCGTATCCCTTATTTTCTTGTCCCCGTTTGTAGGATACACGGCAGCAGCATTCCTGAATAATCCTATCCATCTCAAGACAGGCCAAAGAGGCGTCGCTGCTTTATGTTCAATATGCCACTTGATATCCTACATAATCATTGCGTTGCACCCACCATACCCGGTCCTGGTTCTTGCGTTCGTCGTGGCTGGGTTTGGAAACGGGGTAGCCGACGCGGGCTGGAACGCCTGGATCGGTAATATGGCACGGGCAAACGAGATGCTCGGGCTCCTTCACGGTTTATATGGTGCTGGTGCTGTTTTGAGCCCCCTTATCGCGACGACTATGATTACGAAGGCCAATATGCCCTGGTACACCTTCTATTATCTTATGGTGAGTCTGTCTGTGTCTTGCAACTAGATACAGAGCTAACCATTCGAACTAGATTGGTATGGCGGCTGTCGAGGTAGTCGTATCAACAAGCTGCTTTTGGACAGCGACCGCGCAAGAATATAGAGAATCTTTGACTAAACACTCTGATTCATCTAAGGGCAGTCTCAAGGAGGCCCTGTTCAAAAAGCCAGGCGCTCGTGTTACTTGGCTCTGCTCCTTTTTCTTACTGGGTTATGTCGGTCTCGAAGTCGCCCTCGGAGGTTGGATTGTAGAGTTCATGATACAAGTGAGAAAAGGAGAGGCGTTTGCCTCAGGTATGACAGCTACTGGATTTTGGCTCGGCTTGACGATCGGACGAGTTGTCCTAGGGTTCGTGACGCCAAGAATAGGAGAGAAACTGGCTATTACGGTGAGTGCTTTTTTATGCCCATCTTGGTAGTGTTACCTGTCTCTTCTCCAACATACTAACATTAGACAGATTTATCTTCCAGTGACGATGGGATTGGAACTCTTATTCTGGCTCGTGCCTCAATTTTACGTCTCTGCGGTCGCAGTAGGGCTTCAAGGTTTCTTTATCGGACCACTGTTCCCAGCCGCCGTGGTGGCCATGTCGAAGTTGCTCCCTCGACATCTTCACGTAGGCGCAATCGGATTTGCAGCGGCATTCGGCGGTAGCGGCGCGGCGGTCCTGCCTTTTGCTGTCGGAGCAATTGCACAAGCCAAGGGCGTGCAAGTGCTGCAGCCTATTATCCTCGCTCTGCTTGGTGTCATCTTCTTGTTCTGGATTGGATTACCTAGGATGAACAAGAAGACGGAGTAAGGACTTGGGCCTAATATCGAATCGAATCCAGCAAAGGTGCATGACGCAGATACATTTTCATGATTTGAGCTTATCTAGATCTTCCTGCTTTTACCCGGTGTAACCATGATACTGAGGTAAACTGGCTTGGTAATCATGCAGGCAGGGTCTGATGACGTTTCGTGAGGTAGTGGGAGCAAATCGTTTCTCGCAGCCTTGTCAACAAGCTGCGCGTATGCATCGATGCCTTTTAGGAACGTCTTCATGTTGCGTGGATGTATCTTCCTAGGCAGCTATAGCATGTGGCAACTTAAGCTTGTGCAATTCTTGAGTTAGGCTGCTGAGCTGTTCGTAATACCCTATTATCTGTGTTGGCTTAGATGAGATTCCGGAACCCGAGGGAACAGGGAAAAGGATGTCATGTGAAGATGCTGACATGTTGTCGCTATATTCCTTGGCTCGAGTTTATGGAAGTGATACGGAGTACTCAAGTAATCCTACACTGAGGTCGGGTCGTGTAAGTCGACTATTTTGATCCTTCTATACCTGTGAGCAAACATGAAGTTGATTAATACAATACATACCTGGAATTGTTGGACAATTCTTTCGTGACGAATCTACGACGGGAATCACTCCCGTCAAATCGGGTGTGATTCCTAAGCCCCGTCCATTGTGTTGGTTTGGATTTTTGTGCATGACGTCGCGTCGTAGCCTGCCTAGCTATAAAAGCGCTTCCTGGAACATTCGTGATACTAACGGTTTGAACCTATGATATCAATTGTTTTTATAAGCCTGTAGTTTTTAGTTTCTCTTGACGATTTTAGAAAGAAAAGCGTTGAGGGTGATATGGATGGTTTTATTTATTTCAGTTAGAGGTTTGTTGAAAGTTAGGTTGGTATGGATACCAATAACCATGAACCAATTTGTATGGTGTAGCTGTTCTTGGCAGAGTTCTGTATCTACTACTCTATTTTTCGAGGTCGAGACTTAAAATCGTCATTTTTTGAATCGAGGGGAAAGAAACCACCAGTAATGTTACCTAACCCGAGTTGACTTTACTGGGAAAGAAGCTTGGGCCTCAACACACCTGCATCCAATATAACAAATGTCACTTTAGGTGGTAGTTAAAAATTGCAGGTGCAGACAAGGTGAATATTGAAAACACTTTCTTTCTATAGGGTTCTTATCCATCCATTGCCTTGGGATCGTCCAGTCATGGGTGCACCTGCTACGAATAGTGGTGGGTGGCCTAAATTACGTACCTCTAACTTCTGCCTCTAGCAACCAACGAGAACAAAAAGGTTAATTGACTTTCACTAATAAACTCCCCCCCCCACCTACCTGCACCAGCAACCTGCATCTCCACTACTACGGCACCTCTACCTCTTCGAAATCACCTAACATTAAACCTCCTCCTTCATCATATTTTCTGTTTCTGTCAAACGTGAAAACGAAATCCTCTTTTAACTCCCGACATCCATTTTATTTTCCCTTTCTTTTACTTTTCAGTACTTGTTTCATTTCCTTCGATCCCAATCGTGCGGGGAATCCCGTGCTGGTAACGAGACCAGCAAGAAATACGACAAGCATAACCCGCCTGTGTCGAGAACACATTCCCTCGATTTCTTTAGCTGAAGGTGGCAGTGGTGCATCGAGTACATTATTCGCTATTTAGAGCTTCTCCAAATCCCAAATTCCCTAGACAAGCTAGCTAGCTACGCTACTACCGAAGATTGAAAGCTCCAGAGAGCTGCGACATGTCAGCAGCAGCCTGCGCATTCTACTTCTGGCTGCAGCACGAGACCAACGCCACCAGCGACCACAACCACACACTGCTAACTACCTACCGTCATTATTCTATACATGTGTAAAAAGAGAGATATCATCAACCAGACCGAGCAGAGGAACCCAAAGAAAGCCGATACAGCAGCCGGATCACAACTAAACCTACCAGCAACAGCTCCATTCGCTAAGAAGCGGATACGCCATCATCCGACATGGATGAGGCTCTTGATCCCCCATCTGCTGCCGCAGCCTTCTCTCTCGCTTCGCAGTTTTTAGGCACCGCCGGCGACACCATCTCTCGCGCAACTTCACCCGGCTTACCGTCTAACGCTTTTGATACCGACGATGCTAAGCGCTACCGACCACGTACCTTTGCATACTTTCAGTTGCTACCCTACCCCGTCGAAGACGAAGCTAAGCGCGATGCCGCTCTACAAGGAATACTGGATCAGTTGTATATCGCTGTGAAAGCCGAAGACTTCTCTCCCGGCGCCCTTCATTGGACGCGCCAGCTTCAAGGATGGCTAGGGCTCAAGTTCGACATGCCGCGCGAGTTGCGCGCCAGGCTTGTCAAGTTCTACTTTCACCTCTCCCTGGCACCTGGTCTAGACAACAACTCGGCTGATCGCTTCTCGAAGATGGTGGTGACCTTGATTAGGAGAAAGCAAGGCCTAAAACCAGAAGTCGATCTAGTGTTGGATTGGCGGCCGCTCTGGAAAGAGTTGAAGGCGTTAGTGTTGCCCGCCGAGGCAGCTGCGCATCATTCATCAAGGAGACGAGGCGTCAAGCATCTCCGGAAGCTGTGCTTATATGCACAGCTATATTTTGACCCCCGGGAGCGGCGCGCCATACTAGAAGAGGTTCTCCCATTCTTCAGCACATCGGATCTCCAGAATGCTTACATAGTCATCGGAATCTTGAACGTCCTCATGCCCACCACTCCGGCTCCTCCAACCGAACCGCAATCTCAGCCGTCAGATTTTATACCTACCTTCTTCCATCTCTGGTCGCTGATGACTCGATCCAAGGTTGTTGATAATGCTTTCATCGACATATTTTCCAGACTCGCTCGGGACTACATTACGTGTCGTCATGTACCCTTTGGAGAGCATGGAATTTTCACACGGGAGCAATCGGACCTGATATTCACCTCTATCCTTCGTCTAACTGAGATACCTGTTGGACAAGCAAATTCGCCCTATGCGTCCCTTGACTATTCAGCTGGGTTGGGTATGTTTTTGGAGAAGGATAAAAAGAAGCATCCGATCCCATATCTCATTGCTCGTTGGGTCATATCTTCGCTATCGCCTCACTGCCTCGACAAGGATAACTCCATTCTGAACAGTCTTGAAGGCCTTATGGAATCTGTCGATACTTTCTTCCATCCATCGAACCAGGGTTCGTGGACCAAGATGCTCGCTCAGCTTACTTATTACCTCAGCGAGTTGTTCGTATCCCGTTGGAACCGGGAGCATAGCGAGGAGCAGGACACACCGACTGACCGAAAGATCAACGATGCCCTGAAGCAGCGTTTTGTCTTGAGCCTGCGAGAAGTTACATTTATGGGACTTTTCGGCAAAAGCACAAGCATTACTACTCTCTACTTTAACGCACTCCAGAACCTCAGCTATCTTGAGCCCGATCTAATGCTACCGGGTGCGCTCCAGAGGTTCTATCCAAGTCTGCAGGGTTTGGTTGAAGTTCATCGGACCACCTCTAGCTTGTGTGGCCTTAACATGATTGCCAATATCATGTCGCGCCAGAAGGGCTTTAGGTGTCACATCACTGCTCTACTAGCGTTAGCTTTACCAGGTATTGATGCTAATGATCTTAACAAGACACAGTACACATTAAACTTCATACAAAGTGTTGCCTACAGTATCCCGTTCGTAACTTTGACCAAAGAGAATAACAAGGTTCATTCTACGACCCTTGCCATGCAGTGGGTTCAGGGAGAAATGGAGCGCATGGAACACGAGGGCCAAGACGTGAAGATCGATTATAAGAACGAGCTGACCGACGAAGATGAGGCGGACATTCTCCGATCCTCAACCGCCGGCTTTGGCGAGTTCGTCATAGCGTTGCTAGGGAAGGTCTTCACTCTGCTGGAGAATCTTCCAGATGCGGCGCAGGTGCGCTCAGGGTCTCCTGAGGACAATATAATCAACACGTTACCCGCTGCTCTAACTCCTATGTTTGCATCCTTATCACCCGAGCTCTTTGACATCGCCTTAGAGAAGCTCTCGACATTCGTCTCGAGTCATGTTGTCCACCAGGCTCGTGATGCTATGGCTTGGACCTGCAATGCGCTTTGCAAGGTGGATCCTGAGAAAACGCTGAAGGTGTTCATTCCCATGTTGATTGTCAACATTCGCAACGAGATTGACTACAACGGTGCCGCATCCGACCGCAGCAGCGGCACCGAAGTCCTTCCTCGTGATAGAGCACTCGTCTGGCACGTTAGTATCTTGAGTATGTGTGTGGTCCACGTTGGCAGCGAGGTTCTCAAGTACAAGGATGAACTTTTTGAAATAGCCGAGTACATGCAAGAAAAGTGCAGAGGACTTCCCACAATCCACATCAGTAACTACATACACCACTTGCTACTTAACCTCACGCATACATACCCCATAGATACATCGCTCTATGAACCCGACGTCATAAAGCGCGGCTTAGATGTTGACGACTGGGGAAAGACAACATCGCCGGCGAATTTGACCATTCGTTGGCACCGGCCCATACAGGAAGAGGTCCAATTCGCGGTTAAGCTGTTTGAATCGCAGGCCGTGGGCGCTATGCAACGTCTCGAGTCTTTCATGAGTGATAATCCGCCCGTCAGTCGAAAGGGGAAGAACAAGGAGTGGTCGGATGAAGTCGCTCGTCAGTTAACCCAGTTGCGGCTCGTGATCTCAGGCCTCGCAGCCTTGTTTGATCCCAAACGCGCATCTGGGGAGTCGAGCGAGCACGTCAATGGCAGCGGAAATGTTGCTGACCAGGAGGACGAAATCATGCGCGATGGCGATGAGGAAGAAGATGGCGAGAACCCACTGGCTGAGGTGGGGGAGGACGATGAGACGAAGCCGCAATTTAAGTATCCGAGTGGCTATTTGCTTACGCCTAACACCCCACTCTACGATCGAATTCATGGTCTTCGAGAGGATATCGGGAACTTGCTATCACAAACACATTCCTTCCTTAACTCCCACCAAGAGGATGATGTCGCGTGCTTCACAGCACTATATAACACCTACCGCACCTGGATCACCGATGTCGGGTTCGAGCGGTCTGCTCATCCACTAGACCGACTAATCAGACTATATAGGGCAGATGTCGCTCCTTTTAAGATCAGTGGATTGCGAAAGGTATACCCTAGGCCTCTCCTCATCAAACGAGCCGATGCGTATCAGCTGCAGCGGGTTAAGCACAACGCGTCCATTCGGAGGAAGAGTGAGCTTGACAAGCGTCTGCTACTTGACCTTGCAGAGTCATCTGTCTCCTCGTACGCAGACGTGCGAAGAATAGCTCAAGGTGCGCAAGACGCGTCGCTTAAAGCGCTTATTGGTGGCCGACCACTGGTCATACCTGTTATCCTAGAAAGGTTCCGCAAAGCTCTCGAAGAAAACGACCATGATCGTGTCAAAGGTGCAATGTACACGCTACTCTTCACAAGTCTGCTGAGAACTCTGATGAGAGACTGGAGATTTGCTCCCGACCTGATGCGGTTGTACATCCAGACGGCCAATGTTGATAAGACGTCAATTCAGAACCTGGGTGCTACTGCTATCTATCCATTGATTGACTTCGGCAAACGTTTCGAATTGATGGTGTTAACCGACGATGCAATAGTCGGCTTGATTAAACCGGAAGAGGATTGTTCAAGTGCTATCGACAGGCGCCACGATTTTATCATCGAGCGGAGGAGGCAAGTTGAGCAGAAGAAGGCGGATCTGGGATTAGAATTAACTGAGATCGCGAAGGAGTCGCATTGGAAGACAGCCAGTCGATGCGCCATTTTTACGACCAATCTTTGCTTACGCTTCGAAACCATCGCCCCTCCAGAGTTTATCGAGCTTATTGTCAATGGCACTAATGACCCTCACCCAGGGCTGAGGGCCAACTACCTGAGCGCATTTTCGAACATCTTCACAGCCATCGATCAGCGTGCCGTTTATGGGCACAGCTACCGAGATTATCTGGATGAGAAGGAGCAAGATATCAACAAGCTCGTAATTCCGGTTGACAGAGGAGATACTGAGTTTACCCGCACCTTCCTGGACAGCTTTAAGGACCCGGAGAATGTGGAGTACTACATTGATACGGATCATCCAGGATGGTTAGTCTGGGGCAAGCATTTTAATGCTTTCAAAGCAAGACCGGAGAAGTTCGACAACTACGACGCTGTGGAAAAGGCCGCGAGACAGCAAATTGGCAAACTGATCACAAGGGAATGGCTTTCTCAGTGTTTCGACTATCTGAAGCAAGAGCCGAGGGACTCATCGTCTGACAGGTTCAGAACTTCGAACGTTGTCTTGCTTATGCACATTTTCGACCTCATGATCTACGGACAAACTGAGCTCAAGTTCGAGGATGTTAAGGAATTGGTAGCAGAAGTGTACGGAGATGGAAGCGATAAACATCAGCACCGCGCCACGGCAGAAATTCTTGGTTCCCTAATGGTTGGCACGGCGTACGACCCTATACCAATGAAGCAAGAAGTGTGGGACTTCGCACAGCCAATGATTCTCGACATCTTTGCAGATAACCTCACTCCTGACAACCTGGCCTACTGGATTACCTGTCTCCATTTCATCATTGATACGAAGGACCCTCGTCGAGCTAATGAACTTATCAGCCGCTTGAGCGCTTTCCGCCTTGACATGAACTCCAACGCTGCCTTCAAAGAATCTTCCAAGGTTCAACTTCTCGAATTCCTCATCAATGACTGTGGATGGCACTATCGCCATGAGAAACCGATCTTGGATGATTTCCTGGCACACATCGATCATCCTTACAAGGCAGTGCGTGAATCCATTGGTCGTGTCATCGCTACAATTTATCGGACACGATACCATGAGTCATTCGAAAATGTTGGCGCCTTGCTCGAGCAAAACAAGGCTGACTCCAATATTGGTATCAGACCTTACAAGCCGAGCGAGGAGTTCACTGCTACCATCAAAAACGTGTTTGACCGACTTGAAACTTGGCGCCATGAACGCACCCCTGGCCAACAAACACCATCTTCGTACACATCCGGATCCAAGACCGTCCTGATATGGCTGGATAATACCCTATCATCTCAGGAATGTATACAACTCATTCCATTCTTCCCCGATCCATTCATCGACCAGCTTCTGCACATGATGGACGTCAAAGAAGACCCGGAGTTGATGCGTCTAGCATATCATGTCTACCGTCATTTACCAAACATTCCATTCCGTACTGGCGAAGATGCGCCATTTATCGCGGCTCTGATTCGCCTTGGCAAGACTGCTACCAGCTGGCACCAACGTCTAAGAGCGTTGGTCAACATGCAGGTTATATACTTCCGCAGACTATTCCTGATGGATGCGTCACAGCGAGAGCTGCTCTTCGATGCTGTGGGTGATATGCTAGCTGATCCCCAGCTAGAGGTCCGAACAGTTGCCAGCGCCACGCTAGCAGGGATGATCAGATGCTCGCCTGCTACGATACGAAATCCGTTTATTGAGACTTTCAAATCGCGATTCGAGACGCAGCTAGCGCGCAACCCAATGCCGAAAAAGAGACAGCCCGGTACCGAAACACCCATCAATGTGACGCAGCAAGTTGTGAAGAGACACGCTGCCGTATTGGGTCTAGGAGCCCTAGTTGAGGCGTTCCCTTACGCAACACCGCCCCCCAGCTGGATGCCTGAGGTTTTGGCCTTGCTTGCAAGACGTGCGGCCAGCGACCCAGGTGTAGTTGGTAAAGCCACGAAGAGCATCTTATCTGAATTCAAGAAGACAAGACAGGATAGTTGGGGAGTTGACCAGAAGGTAAGCTATTCTTCTTTACTTATATGTGTAGGCATCACACTAACGTTTCGAATAGTATTTCACTCATGAGCAACTTGAGGACTTAGAGGGTGTCCTCTGGAAGAGTTACTTTGCATAAAATGCATTTAATGTATTGATGCTTGACCCAGTTTTTAAATCACATCATCAAGGGCGAGAAGAACCCTTGATCGTTGTGTACACCTGGGCCCTTTTCGGATGAAGAATGAGAACCGGTTGGACAAGGCCTAGGCTGGGTACTTGTCTATCAGGGAGGACGCAGTCGGTATTTCACCTTGCCTTCTATAGACGCAACAGGGAAGTCCGGATAGGGATGGTGCCACTGAGACAGGCAAACAAGCAATTAGATCAGCATGCGCATATACGAAGTCATACCCCACGATAGAATCACGAGGTGTGGTGTTTTTTTACGTATTGCGTATGCGTTTAGGCAATAAATAGGCCTTTAGAAGAAAACACGTGTAGTAGAAATGAAATATTATCACGACGAATGGTGTGTTGTGCGTTGTCTTTATCAGGTTCGATGAGGATGAATCAAGTAGTCCCGTATACACTCAGATGCCTCGTCATATGTCTTGTGGTATTTGGTTTCTCCTACTCAAATTAGGAGACGTTAACTTCACTGCTTATGGCTGTCCTAGTTCTCGGCGTCAGAGCGTACGAGCCCCTGGATTATGTAAGCGAGTCATATTGGCTGTAACGACGTCCAAAGACTCAATATTCGGTAAACCTATCGTGATAAGACTGCAAGTAATTGTAGCACTGTTGCAATGTGAGTTATTCTAGTAATCCATTGCATTAACTGTGTTTTGGAAACTGAAGACTGGCATTGTACCGCCAGGAATCGCCGCAAAGCACATCGCAGAGGCTGATAAGTTAAGAAACAAGGGGGAAACTTATCTAGATTGTTATTGCAAAGACTACCTAATTCATGAGTCACCAGGCACCTCTAGGAGATATATTTATGTGGGAGTAGGAGTAGAGTTCGGTTGTTTATAGTTAAGTCCTAGTGCCTAACATCCACGCTACAGTATGATATTCGGAAATAGTCACTCTTCCGAAAATATCTACCCATCGTATAACAAGTAGTCAATCCAGTTAGACAATCTAACTATAATAAGTCGTACTAACTGTTGGTCTACGTACAAATTGAAGTTAATGTTCACATAATGGTTCCCGTTTCGAATTATCTACAAGTGACACAAAGATTTAGATAGCATTCAGGGATTTTAACAATGAGCAGCTTTCCACCTTATGCTAAGAGGTATTTACATTCTTATGGACAGTAAATTTCTAGTTGTGTACAAATTCGAAGGAATAAAATGCGTGTCACATCATAGTGGCCTGATATCATTAGCCAAAGGGGAAATGTGAAATGCTGGCTTGTTTTCACAAAGGACATGCCAATTCGATGTCGAGAGCGGTTAATCTGCTTATCTACATGTTTATTTATTATATTGAAGCCTGTTTGAACTATTTGCAAATGATAACGAGGCTTATAGATGTTCCCTAATAGATCACTTTAGACGAACGTCTTAGAAGCTCCTGTCAAGCACTTAGATAAAGTGGAATTATATCGCAAAGTGACAACTCTAGTTAATATACTTCTTAAACTTTTGTAATGCATAGAGCATCAGAAGCTAATTCTAACATGAGTTAAATATTATGAATTGGTGACAGGCGAGAAAGAGTAGCTTCTTCCCAAACTGAAGGTTCCCACACCAAAAATTTTGGTCTGCATGTAATATGCAGATACAGTGCTAGCCCGTAAAAGGAGTTATGGGGTTTTGCCCCTAAAACTCTGGTCTTCTGGGATCCCATTAGGGCCTACCATGGTAGACACCAACAAATCACCCTGATCTTTAGCACTACCACCACTATCTACCGTGATGAACTCGGATATGGATAGAACCAAAACTGAAACTGCCCAATAGAATAGCATGTAGCACACACAATCCCTCTTGCTAAGTGCCTGTAAAGCTTCGATATAGAACACCCCCTTCCTTCTTTCTTCGTCGTTGTTCTCGAAAAAAGTTCCCTGTCCTCATTGGATTCGGGATTTTCTTGACTAGGTATTTTCTGAATACAGTGCTTATGCGATCAACAAAGGCGATATGCTGCGCCACAGCGAGTACGTAAAGCAGTCACCCTCTTTATGTTCTAGTGGCATACCTACTCGACGCTACACATGTATAGATAGGTACCTACCTACTTACAGCCTTCTGGTGATTCATCGTACATAGCCTATTAGAATACGAACAGGGCTAACACGAATGCATCTGATAAGAGAAGAGTGCATAATTCGCTCTCCTTGAATGTATCCCTGACTCAGGAAGCGTCGCAGGTCTGGCAGCCACTCTATAAGTTTATGCGCATGGCAAATCTTTTCTACAGGCGCTTAGATGAGTAAGTCTGTGGAATCACTTAGAACCCGGCCAGCGTCCGCTCTCCAATTAAAGTTCCGAGCATACCGAAGGATCAAAATTCTTGATACAGGCGGAGTTTTCGAAAGTCAGATGACAGCGAACCATCTACCGTAACTGCTACCATGCTGTCGTGCTCCGTGCGGCTCGCACATGTGTATCCACGCGGTCCTTATGGCACGGTAGGTTGTGGCATTCGTACGGGTACCTGACCTACGTCGTGCTGCGCTACAAAGTTCAATCAACCAACCTACCACGTACCTAGCGAGAGGAGGATCGCATGTCCCGGGCTACGCAGCAACTGCCGTAAGTTAGGTAGAACAAGCCAACCAGGCGGAAGCTCGTCCATCCTTGCAACACATCTCAGGTGCGCCGGAGAATTAATTTCAAAAAAAAGAAAGAGCGGCTACAACGGGGTCTCCTCATCTGGCCTCTCCAAATCCGACCGTAGCAAGACTGCTGGCCAGGCTGGGCTAGGCTGCTTACCTTGTTAGGCGCTGCTACACCACGGCTTCGACGGCTCGAGGTGCCAATGTTCGGCTCGGCGGCCTGGCTTGTAGGGTCGCTCCCCTCCCGAGCAAATCATGAAATTAGTCCGGCCTGTCCATGCCGCAGGGTGTGTCGAACAGGCTTCTTGTAGGCATTGTACTGTATCACTGTAACATAACTCATCGTTACATGCGTACCTACTTGATAGATAGGGTAGGTAGGTAGCTGTACAAGGTGATGAATACCTAGGAAGGAGAGCCTCAACCAGGGAAGAACGAACAAACGAAGATACATCGGCGGAACTCGGTAGCAAGGCCCAGACATACTCTAGGCTCCTAGCTTTCGAGCTAGCAGCTGCGTACGTATCATCGTGATGCCAGGTAACAGATAAACCGGTTCCTTTCTGTGAGCTCCGGGAGATTAGGTCCCAGAATCGACCGGCAGTACCAGTACATTGAGTAAGCAGTCCTGCGAGAGGAAGCTCGCGGTTGCAACAACGGTAAATTTGCTTGGCGGCCAGCGTGTGAGCCTTGAAGTTAATTCCATCGTCGTTTGTTGGGGGAGAGGGGGACTTGTTTGAAAAGTGGGATGGGAAGGTTACCCACGTAGCGGTTTGTGGCCTGGAGACGGAGATGAGTGTGATGTAGTTGGTCCGTCGTTGGACGGAGGAGGCTGGGACGGTGCCCGGCCGCCAAGACGATGGTTTAGATCTTCTATCCTTGAATATGAGGACGTTCTTTAGTAATGACAAGGGCTATCTAAATTGATTGCAGGCACCGGCAGGTGTCGTCGGTCCCGTTGATGATCTATATCTCGAACAGGGATTTCCTCTAGTACTTGTTTCGAGGATCTTAATGCCTTCTAGCTCTAGCATCTTGGGATCGGGATAAGGTACCCGATGCTCTGAGAATGGCTACCTCCTTGAGCAAATAATTAATGTTATGTAGTGCTTCTAGATACCAAGCAAAAATTTTGGCCTTTGCAGGTCAAATTCGGCGTCGTGCACGATGTAACGACGGCTCGCGGAAGTTCTACCCTTAACCTTGATGGGATCATCTCAACGGGCCCCTGATTCCCTGCTTGCAACCCTCCCAGTGCAGTACCGTGCATACCTAGCATTGCGGGGGTATATAACAGAGCTGCTATTAATATTCTAATATCCTTAAAAGTAGACGATGGCTAGCGTCGGAGATAAGCTTGGAAAGGGGCAAAGCGTCATGGATTCCTTCTAGAGTTCCTTCTAGACCTCAACTAGCTCGGAGGCTAGAAGATGTAGAAGATGATATGTAGCTTTGGAAATTCGGAAATGCATTCAGATGGAAAGTAAACAAAATCTACATACAGGTGGGAGGGAAAGAAAATTTGAGTATTATTAATCTTCCGAACTTGGGGTATCCTAATCCTGATCCTGATCCTGCAGTCTTGACGGGTCTCGCAGGCATTGTCATCGTCGTGTCCGTGAGGGGAAAAACGTGGTATCCGGGTGAGGAGGCCATGTAAAGTAGACAAGGGGGACGGGTGAACTGCATTTTCGACGATAACTTAATTACATAGTTGATGTCACCTGTCGATCAGTTTGTTACGCCATTCATACATTGACATGGGCCAAAGTGAACCTTTGCGTAGCATCTACCTACTGCTGGTAACCTACCAGCCACGGACGCTGATTACGATTGGCTCAATTTAACGTTGGCCATCTCGCTTCGAGTAGGTAGGAAACGAAATGAGGTCGATAAGTTATTAGCAATCCTACGCTCGAACGAGGGAAGATGGCACGCTATATGTCTCGTGACACCAGATGTGGTACGTTGACAGCTGCTGCTTCATCTCGATAAACGACATCTAGCCCACATCCTAGAGCCTAGATGGTAAGGTACCTGGGTGGGAAGTATACACATGTAGGATAACCGTAATCGGGTAATTTATACTAAGTCTTGGTCTGGTATCGAAGCATAACCTTGACCGATCCTGGAAGCACTGCTACTCTCCATCCCGTCGTTACAGTTGCTGTCAACGAGGCCTTGACATAATAGGCCTTGCTTGATCGGAAGATTGTTGAGCTCGCTACCTGAAAGCTCTCCGTAAAGGTTGGAACACGCTGTACTCCGCATGCAATCAATTTACCCCCCGTAGTCCAGATCAAGGAAAATGCAGCATTTGCCATTGCCAATTCGGGATTGATGGTGTGCTCATTCTGCAAGGCCCCTCCGCTACGCGTCTCGCGTGTTGCAACCTAAGTCACCCGCGCGCCGACTACGGGCAGAGCTGCATATGTACGTCGCTCTGAAAATAGCTCCCGTTGGTGCTGAAGCGAGATGCCATTTGCTACAGCGCTTACCTGGTCCGATCTTGATGCCAAGTCTTGAGCAATATATGACCTGCTAGGAATTCAAAGTCGCGCCAGACGCTGAAGAGCCAAGAAGGCCACGCAGCCTCGGTGTGATGAACATTAGGGGCAAATTTCGCCCTTCCGCGTGCTCGCCGGCCTATGAGATGGTTGTCAACCGCGTCATTTTCACATATTTAGCTTCCATTTTCTAGTTATGTCCCTGGCAAAGTCTTCATCTGAATGAACGAAGCACATCACCGGCTCCCCGGCTAGCCTCAGGGATAGTGATACCGGATTCGGGCATTGAGGGCAAACCGTTTGAGGCGAATCTCGGAGAATATCTTCGGAGGCTAGGGCCGAGAACAGTCCCTCGTAAGTGCCTAGGGCTTGTCAAAGGGTGTCAACAGCAGCATTTTACATACATGCCTAGTAGGGAGCTATGTAGAAGGACTAGGGTAGCTAGGCAATGAGCATGGGTTATGGTTGCGTGTGGACGAACTGAATGGCAGGGTACAAGAACAAGGGTGGGTACTCTAAAGAACTCCATGTAGAGTATGTTCTGAAGGTTGTCTGTAATACAATGTACCTTTGACAATGAAGTCGCGCAATAGTGGCTGGGGATCAAAAAGCAAGGATCTAAGCACATCATAATTGACAAGAGATACCTCGAGTGTGGGGATTACAATACTGTGTTCCACGCCTCGTCCGATAATTATTTTGAGAAAGGGCTATGTTAGGCTAGGAAGCATGATGGGCAGACGAGTTGAACCGCCGCCAGACTATTGACTTGGCTATGCCCATTCCTGATGTAACCATGACTCTGTACGAGGGCAGATTATCAGAATTCTGATGTCAGGTTGCGGAACTTTGCGTGGATGATAAACGAATCTTAGATAGGTCGAAGAACACGATGGCTGTAAACGGCTGTTACAGGTTTGAAACATTCGCAAGTAACTATAGCCCGCTTACTTTGCCTGTATTAAAGACATATTATAATGCTCTTAATGGTTATACTGAATCTTCATAATGTCTAAGCGCTCTCGAAGCTTGTTTCACACGAAAGGGCCCGCTCGTTTGAACCTGGGAGTTTAAGTCATGGGCGCTGGGCTATCGTGACACCAAGAGCGGATGATCTCCAGGGCCTTGGTACTATCTCACTGGGGAAATTGGGGTTAGAGAATATTAAATCTGCCGTGTAATAATGTGCAAGTTACCTGGTAGACAGACAGGCAAGGGAGGTGAATAGTACCCGTATAAACCCGCAATATGGGGCTCAATATTGTCCGTGTGGCTTAATTCCGCTATTATACCAGGGATGGCCTCTAGAGTACTCTAGCAAATATCGAGAACGGAACGAAGAGTAGGACTTGCTAGCAAGAAGGGGCCTTTTTTCTGGCTAGCAGAAGCTGGTGGTTAGTTTCTACAGTTCATGATCACTGTATTCTGAATTATGGGGGGCGTAGCAACTTCGTGATTACGTGGTCACCATACACTACCAATAACAGACCATAAAATCCGAGGTAAGCAACAGACTACCTGCCTGGATGTATGCAGAAGAAACCAGTACTAAAAAGACGTGGCGCAGTTGACGTTGCTCATACTGAGATGGCTAGGTACCTGTGATGTGTGCCTACCTGGCCGATTAGTGTGCCGAATTTCCATCATCATTGGGCCAACAGATTATTGTAAATCGAAATACAGGGCATTTTCACTGTAAGAGAACGTGCTTTATATGCAAATTATTCTTCAATTGTAAGGTATTACTTCAAATACACCACGTATAGATTAATACTTCACCAAGATTACGACCAGCCACATCCTTTGTACGAGAACTGCTGGAACACTGATGGTAAGGCTTGGCTTATCGAATAGCTATTGGTTGCTAGACAGTGCTTAATAGCTTTGATCTTCTCTTGTCATTTAGTGTAGGTACCTACCTAGCGGCCGCATTCCGAACAGTTTGTAACTTTGGTTCCGCCCCTTGCGGGGGACTGGCGATATCGCGAACCCCGGCCTATATCATGATACATAGCAAGAGCAAAGCAAATCCCGTGTCATAGTGACTCAATTATTGATATCTAGATCTGGGGATAGAACGAAGATGAAATCAAAGAGAATTAGAAAAAAATTGTGACCCTTTATCTGCCTGCCTGTACGAGGCCGCGGCCGACTCCTCGCCCTTGCTCTGCAACTCGACATCTGCATTAGGTTCTGAAAAAGTTAACGCACTTAGATTACACCTATGTCCTGAGTTGGCAAGCGGAAAAGCCTTGGCCGTGATTCCGGCTAGACCGCATGTTGTATTTGAAGCAAGTATAAAAGTTCATTATTACCAAAAACAGTCGCTCGGAGTTGGATTCGCGGTCGATGAAAGCAAATTCAAGTATGCTTACGTCTAGCTCGTAGTAAGTCAAGTCACATTGCATATTCAAGGCCAAGCATTGCAGTGATGCCTTCGTGTCTATTTTGTTCTAGCAATTAGGTCGGATTCTTGAGCCGTGCTCGTAGCTATAGGTAAATCTTGTCGTAATATCAAAGTTCAGGGGCGAATCCATTAACCCCTTGATACGCGTAAGCCCGCGACAGCGGCGGAAGACAAAGGGAATTAGACGGTTGGAAGAGGGGGAATGTGGGAAAACCAATGACGCAAAGTAGCCTCCATTTGGGTATCTTTTAGAGAAGTGCTTTTTGAAATCCCGTGTTCCCAATACAAACTCAGAAGGATGAACCGGTGGAAATATGACAATGGATGTCAAATACCCTCACCATGCATCAATTTCCCTGAAAAAAAAAACAAGTAATACCAAAATACCAGCAGTCCACGCGCTCACATACGCACTACACACACACCAACGCCGCCCGCCCATCTGCCTGTGAACTAATAAAAAGGATTCCCTCAATGCAAATATTCCGTGTGATGCGTGACGAATGTTTCCGAAAAAAATAAAACGAATGGAAACCGACTAAAGCGGCCGCGAGATTAAAAAAATGAGTGCCGTCATGAGTTGCCAACATGAAAGTTGCAAAAAGGTATTATTCTAAACCGTTAAGTTTTCGTCGATCTCGAAAAAGGGGTAAAATGTAGTAGAGTGCCTTCTCGGCAGCATTAATAAGTAGATACGCTTGTTAAATGGGTTCTTTTATTGAAACTGATAGTGGCGTGAGGATGGTCGTATTGGCCATCGCTAATGGTCTTGTTGCGTTTTGTTGACCATATGGCCAAGGTGATGGTCAAAGGTGTCAGCACCACCAATAGGGTATGACCCGTTCATACTCTCCGATGGCATAGTTGCCGTCAATGGCGTCCCTAGGCCGTGCTCTCGGAGGCTACCGTGATCGTAGGCATTCTGCATGCCTTGATATGGCCCTTGGTTGGCGTAAGGAGACTGGTGCGCCTGGTGCGTGTTCGAAGTCGGGGGTGCTGTGGTGTACATATTGGGTCCTACCGGCGACGCCGTTCCCGATGGCGGAGCCCCATTTAACGGACCGTGAGATCGTGGAGAGACGTTATGTATTGGGGAGGCCATCGCGCTCTGGGGATGGGGTGGGATCGGAGCGAGATTCAATGGTGGATTAGTCCCCGTGTTGGAGCCGCCTGTAAATATGAAAGGATGAGAAGAGCTCGGAGCACCTCCACCCCCAAACTGAATCGGGGAGTGGTTTATTGGTGACTGACGTTCAAAGCCGTGGGGCCCTTGTGCAAGGGAAGAAAAATGCGTTTCGATACGGCCGGTCGGAGGAGGCATAGAGACCGTCGCTGCCGAGCTGGGCGGTCCCGTAGTAACTGATCCCATAGACCCATAGGGTCCTGTGGGAGGAGCAAAAGAACCCCATCGCATATCTGGATTCCCCTCCTGCGTAGGCGTTCCGGGGTTAATGGTGGAATATTCGGTACGGTGCCTCTTCGCAACGGGCTCCTCTCCGTAGTCGTGATATGATCGCTCGTCGATTTGCGGCATACCACCATTCTGCGAAGCACTTCCCTGCCTATGCCCAGATTGCTTATCCATATCTGCTATACGCAAGTTTTTCTTCTTGTTGGCAATTTGACGCGAATCCTTGCGCAATCGAAGGCGAACGCCCTGATCACTAAATGAGCGAGTGAGGAACGTAGACTCCGCCATTCCTGGAAAAGCCCTACCAGCATGGACCTTGAACGGGTCGCTCGTGACTGAGCATATCGTCACCCAGAATTCGCCCTCGTCAAGATTTTCCATCGTCATCTGCAGCAGGTCAAATCGAATGACGTACTCCCCCTCGCTCTTAATCGTCAGGTCCCCAAATACAAAGAATGCGCCCTCTTTATTAGTCGGATCCTTCAGTCGATGTAATGATGATACTGTCGTCCCCGCCATCATATTTGCCGGTGGAGTGGCTTGGCCGTTTGGACCAGGCGGATGCGCATATTCTAGATACGCAACCGCTATGAGATAGGGACCTGGTATGTTTTTAGCAAGCTATTCAGGTATTCAAGGCCAAATGTCTGCTTACTTTGCCGGTATACACCATCAGGGTCTTCGTCATTCGGTACGTGTAACTGTAGGATAGGGGGCGGGTCGACTGGTTTGCGATCTGCCAGAGTAAGTTCTCCGTGTCAACTTAAAGGGGGCGAGTATGTATTACCTTTGTCTTTGCCATTAGCAGCCTTAGCCATAGTAGGCTGTTGTAATACTTCTAGACGGTAGGTTTCTGGGCTATTCATTCCAGTAAGCATCCGCCACGTATAATGAAATCGTTGGTAACATGTCGAACATACCGTTGTGGTTGAGGGGCGTTTTGCTGTGGGTGTGGTTGGTGGTGAATTTGAGGGGCTGATAATGGAGGCATCGCAGGGCTCATCGCTGACATATAGCTAGGGCCGTGTCCGACCCAATGGCCGCCTTGGTGGGTGTGGAAAGCCATTTCTGGTACCCGGAATTAGGTCTTTGATTTTTTAGCAGCTTGAAGCATATACCCACGATAGTCATGCGGTCTTTCATATGTATCTCAACATACAAAGAAAACCCCCGAACTATCTCGCAGCAGGTATTCAGATCGAGTGGAATCTACTGCAAAGTTAGAACAAGATAATTAGTTTGATAGCTCGGGAAGGGTGTCGCGGTTCCAATACTGGCTGACGTCTAACCCTTTCCAACCACGAAGAATCGGAGGGGACGAGGGAACTTACATCGACTTCTAGTACCCTCGCGTTATATATCAAATTCCTTGCCAACTGATAATCAAGCGTACCTAGTACCAGGACTCCACGCAGCGATTCGTTTTTTCCTAGGTATCCACAAGTGTTCGCCGTACCAGAGGTAACCCAATGAATCCAACTTTCACGCAGACTGGTTAACCTCAAGCGGGGGAGATCGCGAGGAGCACTTCTACAAAGTGGTCTGTCAAGAGTTTCGTATTTTCTCGCATATGCAAGTCCCGACCCTACTTTTCCGAGTTTTCGTGCTGTAGTTCTTGTTACCTGTGATTCTTCGCAGCACCGATTCCTTTCTATGCTCTCCTTGACCAGCTCTAGCAAACTGTCGTCCAAGAGCAATTATGCCGTAGAAGTTGTATTAGTAACCAAGTTTTTCGGCTCTTTCTTCCCACTTCACAAGCCAAACTGACACATCCAGATTATTTCGTTCGTTCAAGTACCACCACTCCAATAGTTTCAAAACAAACTGCGCTGACGTATCGCCTGACTACCCGTAGAAATTTGTAAGCAGGCGCATGACTCAACAAGACGATGTGGACAAATTGATGCTTCCGTGGTGACGGTCTAGACTTATAGGTCCAAGTTACCTCGTAGCTGGTACAAGTGGCCGCGGAGCTTAGGGATTAGGCGCAAGAGTCAGCTTCGTGCCTCGTGTGTGCTTGAGAGGTCTGGTTCGACAGGATGTGAGAGAATGTCCGGCAAGATTCGGCGCAACGGAGCTGCTGGGGACGATCTAGTACTGGGAGTCAAGCGGAGAAGGCCGGAGACAGATGACGAAGGCAAGCAGATAAAAGTTGCTGAACAAGGTGTTCCGACACTGCGGTATTCGACCGGATAACCAGAGACTATGGACTATCACGTTTCTGATGCCTAGGTAGCCAGGATATTAGTGTCCGAGGTCTCGCGATTTCACATTTGTACGACGAGAAATTCCTTGGTCCTTCTCTTTCATTCACGCACAAGGTCGAGATGCCACTTGGATTACCTTGCGTGCGCTTTGGAAACGATAGCCTGCCAGAAAGAGTGTGTACCTAGGTATCCGAGGTGGTTGGTCCAAGAGAGCCCTACTTTGATGATTAAGGACACAGCCTAGCACCTAAAGTCGTAGAGCCACGGCTTGAAAACTTCGAGTACTGCTGTCGTGCGGTGACGTCTCCCGCTATTGATCAAAATCCGTCGGTATCCAAGGTTGTTCCCGCTGGTAAGATGGTCGCCTGAATGAATCTGGACGGATTAAAGCTGGTCGTAGATGTGCTGGTGTAGCTCCAAAACTCTACAGATGTTGAAGGATGGTGTTTAACCTAGGAAGATGAAGGAGAAAAAAACGAGTAATCTAGCAAGGTGGGCGAGAGCTTCGTGGGGGTCTTGCCGCTTTCCGAAATATTCCAGCAGCATCGATAGGCTAGTCGTGCGAAGGGGGCGTATGCGGTCCTCGCTGTACCCGGGTTACTTTCACGAAGGTTTTCGTCAAGGCCAGTGGAAAGTCGATAACAAGAGCAACACGACGTCTCCGTCGTGATTGTTCAGAAGACAATTCTGGAGACCGTCATGTATTATGGGTGGATTTAAGATGTGGAGAAGAGTCACTGCGGTATACCAAGCGCACGCCAACGGAATAGCATAAGCTAGGCAATATGTACGGACCAGGTAATGTACAGATGGCACAGCAGGCATGTGTGTGTGTATGTATGTACGTCGAGGTAGGCCTAAGGCAAAATGATAGTGGTATGATTTGGCCAATAACTGCAGAAGCTCCAAAGAAAAAAAAATTGCCAACATTAAGCATAGTGACTTTATGGGCAAGGGAAACGCTTCAATGAATGACGATACATACGTAGTGGACCAAAGTCTGTAGGTAGGGATCAACCGGTACTAGGTAAGTACTCGATAACCCTCGAGGGTAGGAGACTCTAGGAGGATACCCTTGATGGATGTATACGAACCTCAACTACTTTGTACCGCGAGTTCATGGTTGGCATAATGAACGCCTGGCTCCGCCTTGGCTATTGGTACACCATACACCATACACCATACCTAAGAGCTCTCTCTGCTGACGAATGGAACCATGCTCGACGTATCCAAGTACACATACTTAAAATGGCAGGGGTAAGCTGCAGGAAGAATACTTCGCAACGAGGTACAGCAACCTGACTGCATGGGGGCGTTGTCAACAGGAACGTTGTTCAACGATCAGAGTAGAGAGCGACAGGGGGGACCGCGGCTTCAAGCTTTTGTATCCGCACAAAGAATTATGTATTATACAAGGGCTGCCTGGTCCAATCTGTCTGTGCAGTGCAGCCGAACGGGCGAGAAAGACTGGTGCTGGCGCTGGCACTCCCGCACCGCTGCACCCACACTCGAACGCGGAACCCCAACGCGCTTGCGCGCTTCCGTATCCCCACGTGTAATAGATATATTTAAAATTGATATACATAAGTACTTACCACTCTCCTTGAAGTACCAACACGGGGGAGTTTAATAGGAAAGAATATTAGGGTAAGCACAATTTTGAGCCCGTTTGAGCCTGGTCGGCAGTAATCTTGTGTCTAAAATTTCGAGCTGGTAGGCAAGGAGAAATGAACAAGCACAGTGTGTAGCCAGCCAGCTCGACCCTAGTCCATAGATGCAATTCCTCCAAATACAGTAGAAGGACTGCCACACTCGCGCATAGGGTAGTGGGCTATGAGAGTGGTAGGCCTCGGCGTCGAAAGGTACCCCTTCTAGAGCCGAACAGTAGTAAGTGCAGATGCGCGAAAGAACTACGCCCCCTCGCATGCAAAGTGGAGGGCCATGGACGGTGAAGGCGAATGCTCCACTAACTATCAAAATATGTAATCCCCGGGCAGTGCCAAGTATGGTACATGAATTGCATCGTCCCTCTTTAGAGTAGCTTCAAGGAGGGCCGATGCCACCCAGTAATTAACGCTGTCGAAGTATAGGTACCGCTTCCAAGACCCCATTTCCTAAAAAGATCTACCATAATACGTCTTTTCGTACGATGAACTAGCTGCCTGCCGGTAGAAGAACTCTTGTTAAATTAGCCCAACGCTTTTTTTTATTTTGTTCATTTTGCTAATCCTTGAAAACCGTTGCCGAGAGTGACATCCTCGCACTGTTAGTCTTGCTCGAGGAGGTGTGGGCAATATTTGAGTATGTGCGTATGGGCTATGTTCCTGTTGCATTTGTGTGGTCAGTCTCAAGCGGTCATTGGAAGATCTGAATTCGCCGAATCAGCTGAGAAACCCGGTCAGCACAAGTATCCCGCGACAAAAAAGAACCTAGGCTGCCAACGAAGGAAAACCGCAAAGATCAGCTAGGTAGTTACGGCACTGCCGCTAGCCAGACTGCCAGACCAGGCCAGGTCAAGCTATGTTCGGTTTTCTCTCTTTAAGATCGGACGGAATCCCCAGCCGGGAGCTGGGCCGGCCGCGTTTCAGAAACTTCTACGGCCCATGCTATCGAAAGCCATCAAACGCTAGAGCGGTAGGGCGATCCGGTCTTCACAGCCTCAAGGTCAACGGTGGCATATCTTCCCAGCTTCCCTACCTTTAACGGATGACCTTAATGCTGACATCTGCTGTAGCACGTCAAAATCATTAGTTTGGTTGATGTCGTGCTGCGAGACCCCCAAAGCGATTCGACATGGTTCAGGGTTCGAACCAATACACTAATAATAAAGGGGTAGCGTTCGTGTGGCGAAGTAGCTCGGGTTCCTGAATCCTTACCTTAAGCTTAGCAGCGATTGACAGAACAGGGAGTCACCCTAAGTAGATGGTGGCCAAATCCATAATCCAGCGGATTCAAACACCCCTTTTCCATTTTCCATTGCCGTTCGATAAACTGGAGCAGGGAATAATGAAAACGAAGATAGGTAATTAGGTGGATTATTATACTTTGTAGATTATTGAGGGAGCAGCTATGTGTCTGTGTGTGCAATTTCTCATAAGCCGGAGTGTTTCGTTTGGTTTGTAACTTCGGGGATTAAAACGCGCCGTCGCTGTCCCATTTTTTTCATTCTTCGAAAAATTCCAGACTCCCCCAAAACACGCGGACGTGCGTACGCCACGATAACTTGGCTTTCAACTTTTCGGGAACTGTCACATATCACTGGAACGAACTACTCGTAGGGCGTGTTGCTAGTCCTATGAGATAATGATGCAGTGACACACGAGGCATGCCGTGTTCGATGGAACTAGCCCACGTGAGAATACCAGGAACTCCATGTTGGCGATATAAAGAGGCTTCTCCCACATGCCATTTTAGGGCATGGGGGGGCGCCACTAACTGAGTCAGAAGCAATATAATCATCTGAATATGGCAAAGACTGCAATCAAGATTCAACTCAACCCAAACCAGACGATACAGCTGACGGGACAAGCAGGTGGCCGCCCAGATCTTGGTCGGCGAATTTAGCCCTGTACGTATGTAGGTAGGTGTGCCACAGACATTTCTGGCGCAACCAAGGGAGATGAGACGAACGGCTGAAGGATGTCCACTATGTCTCTCCTTCAAATTAACCTCAGATTGACTCCCGCGACAACCCCTTAAGTTGGAGATTCGGCGCGATGCGAATCGGTATTGGTGATCCGGGTAGCGGCAGAATGACCCTACCGGCACACACCCAGCAAGAGGAGGAGCACGTTTGTAGGTAAGAAGAAGAGATGAAGTAAGGTACCTGGGCTCTGCGGTTCGTGGCCGCCAAGGCACTGACCCGCGCAATGCATACGGCCAACCTGTGAGGGCCAGCTGTCAAAGCAGCATCGGGCATCTCCAACATGTCACGTTCTCGACCCTGCATTGCACGCACTGCCGTATGTGTGTACCGCTGGTCCATCATGGTCACACTGATCTTGTCGGAAAGACGGAGATCAGGCCGGGCTCTACAGCTCCAGAGGAAAGGATTTCCTTAGCGCACGGCATTAGCCCATGGACTACCTTGATTCGCCGCTCTCACCCATCTGCTCGCAGACGATCCATCATCGTTTGAGGGATGTGCGATGATATTGATGCTTACGATAGATAATGATGACGACGACAATAAATAGATGATGCGATGTATTGTCAGTCTTAATAATAGCAAAGAACCTACCATGCAGCGTAGGCATTGGTCTCTGTCGTACAATCCATCACCATCAACTATACCACACAATCAGACATACATGCCTCTCGGCAACCCGCTCGACCGCCTTTGCACGATGGAACCCACCACGCCCGCCAACAATAGTAGCATAATAGGGTACTCGATAGGGCTCTTGACACTTGTCTCGCTTATGCTGTTCGTCTGGATCATGCAGGAATGGGTCTTTGGCGTGCATATGCAGCTCCAGGGTTTTGTCGGAGCATTGCAGATGAGCGTTCTGCCAGTGGGGTGTATTCCGGCTCGGTGTGGATGGTAGTTCAACTGCAACAATTATCCAAACCCGTTAGAAGGCTCCGCTCATTAGGCACTCTACCAATTTGATCATTGGTCTAGCCTCCTAGTCACCTAGTTGAAGTGGTGATGATGATGTTAAAAACCAGTCAGAGTCATTTTCTCAGTTAGGAGATGGTGTAAGCCAGCGAATACAACGCACGAAGACAATAACCCACGATGCTCGGCTCACCCGGGTAGTTCTTTGGTGGCTTAAGGTGGGGGGATCACTGTGCCGTTCGTCGAGGCTTGACGGGGTATTGAAAACATGCTCTACAGATAGGTTAGGTAGCTTAAGCCACCAAAAATTCTCGGGATTGCTTAAGCCTAATACGGAGCAAGAGTCACAGTATATAGTAGAAAAGAGTATACTGTATTTATGATCAAATTAGTGAGATTTTATAGCTGAATGCAGAGGAACTTCAATAGGTGGGTGAACTGGTTTGCAACCCGGTCGCTCAACCAAATCGCACAATAATTATTGCAATACCTCATCGTTAAAACCAATTAACCCCGTGTGGCAAGGATATCGATGCCATACCATCATCCTTACTTCAGCCCAACCTAATTAGGCATTTTGTCATTAAAAAAAGAGGTTGTAACTTTGTCTTCCCTGGATCTCCCGTGTAACTTATACGCCCCTTGGTCAGCAACCGGACTATCATGGCTTACGGCTCGATTCAGATCCTCGTCCGCGCTCGAGATTAACCTACCTTAGATACAGGATCTGGGATTGAACTAATCGAGGTGAGATGCCAGCCAAAGTCGACGAGCCAGTGGTCACACAAAGCTATCTACAGCAATGGCATTACCTGAATTACCATACATGAACGAGGAGGGGATGACACAACACTCGCTTCGCGGCGTACCTACATTAGACTCCACGCGACACTCGACCATGGTTCACGATAAGTGACCGTATATAAGCCGCATAGAAGCACCATTTCTGATATGCCAACTAAAAAAGCCACTTCCCGCCGTTGCTTTAACCTGGATCCAGGGCTGCCAAGCTTGGATGGCCATGCTTCCCCCTTGTCTATTCGTCACGGCTCGTGGCTTAAAAATCAAGCCTTCCCCTCCCCCACGGGATTCTTCTACAAACCGCGTAGCAGAATGCCCCTTCTAGCAATCGAACATTCTTCTTGATCCTGGTCGATTATCAATCAACCCCGACTAACATTCATCCCATCTCAAACCGTTCATCTCTTCTTAGCGAGTATCTCGGGAGACAGCCGCTAGCAACGATATTCGCTAGGATGAGGACTGTAACTGGCTTCCATGTTCTATGCGCTAAAGATAATCCCCCCAACAACCCTCCAGAAGAACACGATGTCGGTGTAGTAGGTTCTCTGATGATTAGCCCATATACACCAAGTATGGCCATTCGCATCATGCAACGACCGGGTGAAAATATGCCGCGCAGTTTTCCGATCGACCGCCAACATCGCCTATCCAATCGTTCACTTTCCATATCCACTTGATGAGACGAACCACTCGCCCGTAGGCCCCGCAGACCGTCGCCTATAATGCAAGGACCTGCCTGATGCTACGCTCCTATATTAAAATTATAGTATTTACGGTCCAGCTGTTGAACTCGTGCTATGTATTCGAAGTTCTATCTAGGTACTTGTATCGTTAGTGTCCCCCCGACGAAGAACGCACAGGCCGAATAGGCATCCCGAACATTCGTTCCCAGCCACTTGGGCCGGACCCCAGATTTCGCAAACGGGCTACCAGCAGCTAGGGCCTATGACGAAGAGGCGTTTTCTGATGTTTATTTCCCTCCAAACAGCAGATTGAATCACCTTACATACAAACCACGATTAGCTAGAATATGAGACACCCCTAGATTTACACCCCAACCTCCCGGGTCAAGTAGGTAAACTAGCATAGGCACCAATGCATAAAATATTGGCCTCGCCTAGGTATGTATTGCTTAACATATCATAACAGACTGCAGCAAAGCTCGCTATAGTAACTTTATTATAAGTGCATAGCTTCCTGAGCCAGGGATGTCATTGTATCAGATATTCGTCATTCTCGCCTTTCCTTGTAGCCTTCACGATCTCCGCATCCCACAACGGAATTGGCCATACCTTGTCAAGTGTATCTAGGGTGTACCCTCGTGGACCCTATAATACGAGCTGTCTTAATAGCATCGTCGGGGGTTAATTATCAACGTGGGATACTTTGCCAACGGTTTTACCCTGTCCCGACTTCCACGTGCGTCGTAACATGTGCCACCATCCGGCCCGCCAACATCCTGTACTTTGTAATGTAGATAGGTAGCGGATGTGGTGCTCCTTTCCGACTTCGTAGAATACAACAATACCTCCAGCGGTAGACGAAGACCCTGCTGCGATGATGCAGTCGCTACTGCAGGTGCCATGTGCTGAGTTGTCCCACCGTCATGCTACTACACTACCATGCGTACATGAAATAGGCTAGGTAGGGTACCTAGGTAAGCTATGAGGTAGGTTTATCAACTAAGGTAGCTGTCGGTCGCTTGTGGGACCAGAACAAGTAAGGATTATTGCTCGAGGGACTGCAGATTCCGAACGCAAGTTTCTGTTTTGGGATATCAGATGGCTGAAAACAGAGCCACGAAACTTACGTCTATCCCAGAAGCAGAAAGACGCTCAAGTACTCACCTCGTCCACCGAGAATTTATCAGCATTAACTTGCCAGGTAAGTCGGTAGATATGTCGGTAGATAGGCACCTGAGATATTCTTGTAATAGCATATACTCCTCCCGCGATCCTCTAGTAGTCGTCGCGTAATTCATTGGCATTAAAACTCACAATGTCAACCGCTCGGTTTCGCAACCCTTTCATCCATTCCTGATACCGACTTTTCTCTTTCCAGTACCCCACCATTAAGCAGTCTCGCGATACCAACGCTTCATGCATTTGTTAGCTCAATCACACACGCACGTATGCACACTATCTCTTTTTAACATGGAATATAGCACACCGCCAAGATGATTACCAAAGTAATAAAGCAATATTCTTGATATCTGTATGCATGAGAAGCAAATGGCGAGGATTATGCCAACAACGAAACCGGGCAAAATGGCCGATACCTTTAGTTTAGGTACCTACCTACCTATCCACGCCCACATACTATGTATGTAGACCTGAGACAGACTCTACTCTAAGCCATAACAATAACATGTCTGCTATAACAACATGAGACTATAGTGCATTTACGAGAATTTGAATGGTATATACAAGGAATATATCATGACTCCCGCATCGTGTTTCAAACGTCGAGAGTGTATGCGAGGTCCGCCTGTTTGATTGATCCGTTTCGCGACAAATGCGCATCGTCCCCTCCACCTCGCCGCAATACTGCGTGCTCCTTCGCTGCCCATTCACACACCTGCGCCTGCGCCTACGAATGCTACCTGCCAGCCTATAATAGCCTACGCTACCTGCGGCGTATATTGTCCATTGCATCCATTGCAAGTATAGATTCAATGTTGCATAGGACCTCATGTATTCTATCCTGTAAGTATTTAGGTGGTAGGTACCTATGTATGAGATAGGTATAGGCAGTGATGCTCATAGCACAGACGGCGGACGATAAGCGTTGGACACCTAGGGCATATTCCTATCATTGCCCTAAGTTGCCATCCTGCAACTGTCCTGTTTCTATTTCGGGCCTCGCATATGCGAGCTTAGCAGCCATGTTCGGCTCCGTTACAGGTACAAGCTTACCTCACCTTCGACTAAGAGTCAGCAAGCAAGGTACGACTCGCATAACTTGCCGATCATCAAGGAAGTATTGAGGATGAGCGTCATAGTATTTTGCATCATTATTATCTTACCTACCCTCCTGGGCCAGGTGTCTAATGCGTTCTTGGAAATGCATCCTCCGCCGTCGTTGACGTGTTCTCGCTCTTGAAGAAGAAAGACATGTCATCGATTATAGCTATGAAGATGGAAACATTTCAGTCGTGTTATTCGTGGTGGTTGACCGACAGGTGGATTAGCGTCGGAGGGTTATTATTGGGTGAGTGCCGGAGGGCCTCTTTTTTTTTCTTCAACGCATCGAGAGATATCAGCTCACCGTTGCACCGGTTATGTGTGCCAGGGGGGCATTCATGCCAACTTTCTAGGTAGGCATTCCCTACGGTGCAAGTGCTATAAGTTCTTCCCTATGAAGAAAATTAATGTCTATTCGTGGATGCAGAAGACTAGACGACTTCCTAATCCGCCGGCTTGAAAAAAAATCCACCTTGGCCGTTCCCTCCTACTAGTGTATGCCACCACCCCTGGTCAAGAACAGCCGTCTTCGCAACCTGGAAGATTCGGATGCAGCTCTTCCTTGGTGGCTGGCCACCTTCGCCGCAAACGTCCAGGATGGTGCATACTTCCCTCCTCGCCCTCTGAGGTGTCGCTCTTCCTCTCTATGCCGTTTTTATAGTGGCTCCTAGATAGCATCCCTCAACGTCTGGTTAGCCGCACACTGCAGTACTGCCTACAGCATACAGTATTGAAGACTGTGTGGATGTATTCACCCTTGCCAATACCTACAGCCTTGAAGATCTAGAAGAGGACACGCACACACGCATGCTTCAACTGCAGATATACGAGGCGGCTTGGGAGAGCTTTCCTCGTCCAAGTGGGACTTTACGATGCGTCTGGACCTGGTCATTTACTCCCAATAGCGCCCAAATCTTGGGAACAGCCCGCCTAGCTACGTGTAGTCCCGCCTGGGGAAGCTTTTCCACCGATTCCTACATCGGGAATCTTGGGGGCCTCACGCCATCAGTAGAAAGGTATGCAAGGCCGCTAATCGCCAGGGTTATCACATCGTTCCCGCTCATGCGTTGTCCGCCGGGGCATCTGTACCGGTAGTTCCGGTGGGAATTTCAATGCGGGAAGAGGCAGTTTGAGCTCTCTGCAACAGATAGAACAGTCGGGACCCAATGCTTTGATCGACAGCAGCTACTTCTGCAACACGTGCTTCTAGGTTGATAATACATGTCTAAGGCTTGATGAATAGTAAGTTGTAATGCGTCCTGCTAACAGCCACGTCTCCTTCGAGCCATGATCGAAAGGAGATGCTGCGCCCTGAAGCCTGTTGTTGGTGTGGATGCCTGCTGCGGGAGGCCAGACTGCCAGCATTTTTCGGCCTGTAGTCGGCATTCCCCACGATATTGGCTTTCAATATGGATACGAGACACACTAGATACCTATCACCTATACTTCTAGACACCACACATGTACATCACCATTACATCAAGAATGGTAGCCTACTTCGTAGCTTCAGTGGGCGATCCCGGAGGCAATGAGCATCAAGAGCGAAAAACCAGTTCAATGATATTAGATCTAGTCTTTCCATTGCTATAAAACCCATTTGACATTAGAATCGTCTACTTCGTCACGCAATGGCGTCCGACGTGCCAAGCAACCGGCGAGCTCAGCTCAGAGGGGAGAGGCACGTTGCTCGCCACTGAAGCCCACAGATAACTGTCCAATACGTGAAGCTATTCCAACCAGATGTAGTCCCCGTAAACCTCCCACAGTTAGATATACCCCATAAAGTTCCATCCCGAGCACCTCCGTACCTGACTACGCTTAGAGCGGTAAGTTCGTTACTCTACTTGTGGGCTTTCCGGCGATCTTGCTCGTACGGATCTCGCCCCACCCGTCCCCGTACCGGGAACGACTGTAAGCTAGATAGTGACTCTGTCTTGGTTCGAATCTAGCCATTTTACTCCCCTGGGATGAGTGTTCGAGGGGGCCAGAATTAGTATGATCAAGTTACATAAGCCAATATCATAATGGCGTATTGAAAGCTTTTTCTCAAAGAATGCAGATAGCTAAAGGCTCAGGCTCTTCGCGGCTAAGTCTCTTCTATCACTAGGTACCTGAAGAGATTGGAGTGCCAATACCTGGATATCTAGGTACCTACCAGTGAGGTACAGGTGTAGCTATTCCGTCACGTCGAAATCGTCTACGGAGTTAGATTAGTCGGACCGTATGATTGCATCCGCCAACTCTAGCTATCTACGAGTTACTCAAACTCAACATATCTGATCATTAATCAGTCATTATCTGAAACTTATGATACTAGAAACATTACGCAATAAATGTCACTTCTATATACAGTCCTGGCTCTCTGTCGAGAGTTTAACAATACAGTGACCCTGCTGGCAGTACCATAATATCCAGCTGATTTGATATTAACTGAGTCATAGATAGACCTTACCAGGTTCTTGTATCATGATCTCAGAAGTCATATACTCGTAGGGCTATATACCTACGGATGAGCATTCATCAAATCATGTGCCAACTAAGAGACAGCGCTTCCAATATCATTATGAGGCCTATATTACTAGCATTAAGCTTTACTAATATGGCCTCGGAGCCAACACGTGCATACCTCCATAACCAGCCGAGCGGTATGCTACGTCTGTCTTGCTCTATATATAGCTCTCGATACCTTTTTGCCTGAGGACGTTAATAAGGGCCCAGGGATCGGAAGTACTATGTTACGTGTAAGAAAAATGAAAGGAATACAAGCGAACTGTCAATATTCCTATCGGGATTTCACAAGCTCTCGGCCAATTCAAAGGGGTATTGATGGTGTCAGTAGCTTCGTAGTAGCTAATAACTTGGAAGCACCAATCAAGATATCTAGCAGCAAGGTACTTAAGATGACGAGATGATTGGAACAAACGTCGGGATTAAAGCTCAGAATCATCGACCCGAGCCCAATAAACCAATTATTTCATGTATGGGGGTTCACGAAAAAGTATTGACACACGCAGAACCTTCTCCTCCCGAAGGTATGTTGCTGGCATCTATAATGCGTCTATCTCGACCCGTCTAATACGTCCCTCTATCGTATCATCTCGATGATGCCTTCTATCAATCCGCACGTAGGACGCCAGAGAAAAAGAAACATTCATACTCATACATCTTATAGAATCTCGGCTGCCACAAACTCATTACCGCTGCTTCACGAATTTCGTATGCGACCCGTTGGCAATAACCGGGCCAACCTGGCCATCAACGACCCCGGAGATAACGATGCGAGTAAAGGCTAATGAACCCCCAACCTTATCCGCCGTGGCCGTGATCTCAATCTCGTCGCCCTCGGCGGCAGATGACAAGTATGTGACGTGAATGTCAACAGAAACGCCGGTCTTGCGGCGCAAGTCCCAGGTCGCGATAGCCATACCGCCAGCCCAGTCGACGATGGCGGCGGATGCAGCACCATGGATACCACCGGCTGAGTTGATGTGATTCCGAGTAAGTGTCAGACGAGCCGTCACGGAACCTTTGGTGGCGGATTGTATCCGTACGCCTTGAAGCAAGAAATTGTAGATGGACGAGGTGGGTAGCTGAGCTGCGACAAGTTCCTCGAGATGCGACTTGAGCGCTGCCCCATCGTCGTTCGTCGCCGACGTTGATAACTCCTGCGCGGTAGACCCCATCGTAGTGACTGTTTATACGGACTGCCAGTGGATATAAGCAGTGAGATACCTTTTGGTTTTATTGAAATAATCTAGACCTTGAGGTTGTGATGATTCGGGATAATTGAAATGAGCGATGCGCTTCGTTATTCAACAGATCATAAAACTGTTGAGCAAAGGGTGAAATTGGCTGACAGCTGTCATGAAGATACTATTCGTGGGAAGCAGCTGTAAAATGAGGGAGGGGTTCTTTCTGCCACTTGACATATCCAGGACGCGACTCGTGTGCACACCAGTCATCTAATAAAAGACGAATGCAAATGCTTACTTCCTAATGTTCGAGTTTGTGATTCAGGTTGGCGATAGGATGAAATGGCTTGGTTCGGGGCAAGAAATTCTGGATGTTGCATGCATTATATCGCGTCTGTGAGAACCATGCATCTATTATAGCTTCAAGATTTCAATTATGCGAAAGACACCACGGATAAGTTAATATAAAAGTATTAACTGAGTAGCTATATCATGTCTAAGGAAATATATAGATGGATAATGCAGTAAACCTGCATAAACTGCCACTTGGTTAAGACATTAATTCACGTTCCTTTTCAAAGAGCTTGGATAGGTAAATAAATAGTGTATAAATAGTATATAAGTATTGCATATGCGCTAACCGGCTTTCTTTTATGACGATAACTTCTCCTTGCTGATCTCGATTTAGGCAGCAGTCACATTTGTACTCTTTTCATAGTTTGATATTTTTCTTGCCTATCATGAACTCAATACTCTTCCAGAACATCGACGACCATGGCTGGGCGTAAAAAAGGTTGCTCACACCAGGCCCTACAGCTGGAGCCATCAGCATGCGCCCAGAAAGTTGGCTATAATTGGATCAGTCCTGACAGAAGACTGGCGGCAACGACAAAGTCCGGCCGCAACCCTTTGGCGGCAAAGGGGCAAAGACCGGGAGTTCTAGAAAAGTTGACAGAAGATGCTACCGACAAGCTGTCTGGGGCATTCCCGGGTCCTTTGGTCCTACCAAACGACAATCTAGCGGATGATCCCAAATATCCGCCGCAGTCGTTCCGCTTTTGGCTCAACGAGAGCTTGCGCAAAAACAACAAACCCAACAAGAAGAGAAACACTCTTTATATCGCAACTGCTCCGGAGATCGCCTCTAGCATGAAGTTTATGAAAGAATGGTCGCGTCCAAACCCTAGAAAGGGCGAGAGCTCACGTGCTGGCGACATGCTAAATTCGCTACCGTCTGAAGATATCATCAAATACACGGGCGCCTTCTACCACGGAATGCCTGTAAAAGCTTTCCCCCATCGTCTGCAGTTCGTGCCCTGGACGGAGCCGAAGAGGTCGGCCAAGCCGAGCGGCGGTGTTGAATATGTTGGCCTTCTCGCGGGCAACAGCTGCACCCGCATTCGTGCCAGACCGCCTCCCGATGGGGCTTTCAAGCGCCAGCTGAATCTGGAAGATCTCCTCGACGCTGCAATTGAAATGCTACCGGGAGATGCGTATTCGCTTCTGCTCCTCTTCGATCAGGACATGTACGAAGATGAAGAGGACGACTTCTGTTGCGGAAGAGCGTACGGTGGAAACCGTGTCGCCGTAGTCTCCACTGCTAGATACCATCCCGCTCTGGACGACCATGCTGCCATTGACTTCGCGCATATGTGGCCAGCTTCTCATTGCAAGGCTTATGTAGACAGTGTCTGCATAGCGGAAGGTCTCGAACCAGATGCAAAAGCGAAGACGCAGAAAGCGAGTACGCCTGGTCCACTGTGGGCAGCACTAGAAGCGGCGAAGGGTCTTGATGAACCCCCAACCGTAGCTGATCAAAAAGGTCTATGGTTCTCAAGACTCGCGAGGACAGTGGTGCATGAGCTTGGGCACTGTCTCGGCTTAGATCATTGCGTCTACTACGCGTGTGTCATGCAGAGCACGGCGGGAATGGCTGAAGATGTCCGACAACCACCATACCTATGTCCAGTATGTCTAGGTAAAGTTTCGCATACGATTGCCTATGAACTAAGTGGGCAAGATGAGGCTGGAAAGGAGGAATATGTGAAGGAGAGGTATAAGGCAATCGCGGAATTCTGCGATTCGTGGAAGCATGTCGGACTCTTCGCTGGATACGCAGCCTGGCTCCGAGCACGACTCGAACAGCTCGAATCAGATAGGTCGTAATTTATGCTTGCATTTAATGTGGGAGTTGCATAGGCATGAACACACATCTTGACACTTGGGAATACTTGTAGTTGGTTCTCATTAACAATATCCCATCGTCCTAGCTACTCGAAGTTTGGGACGGAGCACCGTAGGATCTCGATCAATTGATAGTGGCATCAATCGCTCGTGGTCTTATGATCTCACAGCTCTTCCAAAGTCCCATCTCTTTTTTAGAAGAACGAGATAGTTCCTAAGCAGTTTGCTTCTCTTCACTAATTCGGCTCCGAACGAATCCTGACCGAGACCGAGAGGAGCAGCTCTGTCGACACATACGATTATGGAAGGTGACCCAAAAGTAAGCGAAGGGATATATCGTCTACATGACTGCCCACAAAAAGGGATTTGTGCAGTGGTTCGGTAGATGCTGGTGGTACATTACTGCTGAAATCTGCAGGACTCGTAAACTCCTATATAAGTCAAGGTACCTAGGTATGCATACATATTGTTATTTACCTAAATATCTATTATGCTAAGCTTGGGAACGCCCTTAGACTATCTGCCTCCGTACTCGGCGTTGTATCCTTGGTCGGTTGACGATATAATGCATCATCATAATGCCGCAGAAGAGCGCGTAAGATATGTAGAGACCTATAACAACAATACCAACCCATCTATCTGTAGATGGAGATGTTTCCAGGCCTATGGCGAAGGGTTCTGCTGCGTTCGTGGCTGACATGACTTGTCGCTTTTTCCAGAAATAAAGTGCTGAAATTGAATAGCTCTTACGGTATCCTGTTCAAACGATGGGAAAGGAAAAAGTAAATGATACTTACCTATGTCTGATAGCTATGAGCGGTACCTTATGTTCCATGCTCTAAGTGTGATTGCCAGGTGACTCGCAACTGAGTCACAATATCCTGACTATGAAGGGTGAAGATGGAAACTTGGGTGTATTCCACGCTTGTTTCAAGATCCAGAGCAAACAACACGCTTGAAGATGAAGTGCATGTGTAATTCAAGATTCATGATGGAGATGGGATGCACCGGTATCGACTTAACTTGCCAAAGCGAGCTCCTGTCATGGATAGCAGCGAGTTCGAGGCATCTTGACTACCTACACTTACCGAGGGGATATTGACACAATATATGCTAGTCCATTGGTGACAGCAGGTAATAAAAAGGATGGCATACCGAGTGAATTCAGTGCTAGAAATACACGCCAACAAGTACCCCTTACCGAAGTTCGGGAGGTTCTTTGAGTCATGAGACGGTATTGGGACAAACGCTCGGAGTTGGTCACCGGATGACAGACTTATCGCCGATGTTATCCGTTGCTTTCTGTTTGGGTGTTCCAACATTGTAAATAATAATGTTCTCCTATTCGTGGCAGGACAGTCAACATGACAGGAACAGAAAGACAAACATCCCTTAGTTAGGAGTACATCGCGTCAGGATCGTTTTCATCTTTTGTATCAGGTAGCCATTACGTCAACAGCTGGTGCGACCCGACCCACTGGTTCGTGGGATTGTTCCTGGCTTCCCCCCGAATACGTCCTGATGGATCTGCATTTCCAACTGCCGGTAGAGTTGAATGATATCTCGTCTATGTCCGATCAAGTCGGATTTATCGGGTGCCATTTTATCAGATGGTTCGTGCTAGGAAGCTTCGTGAGCCTAGAGGCTGTAATTGCTCTTTATAGGCAATAAAATAAGAAATTATTGCAGTCTAATTTTTATGATAAACTTAATACATTAGGGAGGATGTAACTGTAGCTGCATTTTCACAATAATATATTCAACCGCATCGTCAGGTTGTCAAAAAAGAAGCCGTGACGGTACCGTCCGCCGTTTACGTGGGGTCGTGATTGACGTAACCTTTTGCCCCTTTTTTGGCCAAGGTACGTACCTAAAACCACCTGATAGGTCCCCTAGAAACCGAGATCCGAGACAACGAGGCCGGAGTTTCGAGCTCGCTCGGAGATGTCTGCAACGACATAGCATGACGACGTGTTGCTGCTTTCTTGATACTTATTCACTAGTAATAGTGATCGGTAGGTAGAATATGATATGTGTATATTACCTATATAAAGCCAGCCATGGATTTATGGAAAGGTTGTCTAACATACTACATAATCCTCAATCGCGCAGATCATATAACCTAGTCGTTCAGCATCCTGTATTCTAACTGACTTATATTTTTATGATAATCTGGAACTAAACTTATACGCATTTAGGATCTTGATCCTTCCTTCCTTCCTTCAAATCTATCCTTGTTCAGCACCATGGCCGGGGAAGACCAACGATTGAATATCATCATAGTCGGATCGGGACTTGCCGGTCTGGCTGCAGCTCGCATCCTGCGAGAGAAGCATCAAGTTACCGTGTATGAACGTGGTGAGCCTTCGGTGGCAACAGGAGGACAGGGTATCGCCAACTTCCCTAATGCCATCAAAATCATGCGGCAGCTTGGGTACGACCCTAAGCGTACCGGATCAGTTGCCGTGCAGGGCTTCAGAACACTGGATAAACTGGGAAACTTGATATACGACACCGAATTCCCTTTCGCCGACAAGTACGGCGCTCCGGCCTTGGCTCATATGCGAGTTGACTTCCGTGCCGAGTTGCTACGTCTCGCCACGGCTCCATCTAAGGAACTGGGTATCGAGGGCGAGCCCGCCAAGGTTATTTTCAAGAATGGCGCGAAGGATATTGATCCGGAGGCTGGAGAGATCACACTAGACGATGGAACGAAGGTCAAGGGAGACGTCATAATCGGTAAGTGTATTATCGAATCCGCTTTTCGTGGTAAGCAACTGACCATGGGAAAATAGGCGCGGACGGCATTCACTCCCGATTGCGACCCAAGATTTCCGGGGAAGATTGTCCTAAACCCAAGAAGAGCGGCTTGACATGTTGTCGGGTGGCCGTATCCGCCACTGAAGCGATCGAAGCGCTGGGTTACTTACCCGAATGGTGGGAGGATCAATTAAAGAACGAGCGTCGCATTCAAGTTTTCGAGGCCCAGGACAACTCCGACCGTATCATGGTGGTATACGGGCTCCGTAATCTCAGCTACATGAACATGTCTTGCATTTTCGTCACTCGGGAAGAGAGGGAGAGCACGACGAACTCCTGGTTTGCTGATGGCGACCGCCAGGAGATGATGGACATCTTTTCCGACTACGCACCTAGCTTGGTCAAACTCTTAGGGTAAGCGGACATTCCTCTCGTTCTACCATCTATAGGAACATCGAAAGTAACTAACGGCACATGTAGCGTCGCAGCCGAAGTGAAGCTATGGGAGCTTCAGGACATGGAACCCCTCGATAATTGGACCAAGGGTCGTTCCATCATCATCGGCGATGCAGCTCATGCTATGACGCCGTTGCAGGGACAAGGCGCCAATGTTGGCCTTGAAGACGCTGAAGCATTTCGGTTGTTGATGGAGCCGGGTGTCACGCGCGACGACGTTCCCGCGATCCTGAAGCGGATAGAGGCCGTGAGGCTACCTCGCGCAACAGCTATCCTCAACAACACGAGGAAGACGAGCCGCGGTATCAGCGGAGAGGAGAGGTACAAGGTTATGGATGAGAATTGCACTTACCATGGTGTTTATAAGGCTCTTGAGGCTGCTGGTGTCTAGATCGAAAGGGGTTTCCTTGTCGCCTAGGAATGGCTGGGGGTTCATTGCAACTCAAGGGATAATGAATTATGACTAGCATACATAGGAGCATCGGAGCGGAGTTTCTAGATTGCATCGACTCAAAAGCTATTGACCTAATTAGAACCTAATCTAATTAACGCATATATGCCTATGCTCGACCCTTCAGTTCAAGTCTGCTTTTAAAAGATTTATATAGGCAAGGTACAGTACCTGTAGATATTTTCGAATGCCTCAGTTGTAAGGTGGGGGACTTACTAAAGCGATTGTCTCGCACTAGAAGCTCCTAACACCGGGGATGCGTTAAGGGTAATTCGCCCTAAAATAAAGGAATGCGGAGTGCGTTGTGAAGTCTCCGAGATTTTGGAGGGCGCCAATAGACTGATGCTGATAACTCATTTGTTTTGGAGGGCTTCGTCGGTCCAAGGATTTCTTTTTTTATCTACCTAAGATAGATACCAGCCAGCGAGAACGTTGCCTTATTGCAATCAGATATTGATATCGCTACGGTCTTCGATCAGACATGGCTCCCGAACAATTGGACTTGGCTGGGTTGCCACAGAAAGCGCCCTCGAGACCCTCAAAACCGTTGCAATATGCAGATGTAAGTGCGACTTGAGGCTTAAATACCAACAGAGGCAAATTTGTAACATCTATAGGGATAGGTTGCAGTAACAGCCACTGCGAAGGAATTCGATGGTTTTTATCGGAACAAGAAATACCACCCAGCTGATTTCGTAAACACGTTGGATCGCGCTCTGGGTGCCGGGGTAGAGAGGGTTATGCTGACAGCCATGTCCTTGTCTGACGTGCCTGTGAATCTCTCGATTGCCCAATCCCGTCCGACGCAGTGTTTCGTTACGATAGGCGTACATCCATATCACGCGGCCGAGTTAGATAACGGAGGACCAGAGTATCTAGAGAAGTTGACAGAGAGCCTCCGAGACGCTCTAGCTTTATCACCCCGTCCCGTAGCGGCTTTCGGCGAGTTGGGGTTGGATTATGATCGGCTGAACCACGCACCTAAGGACGTCCAAATTCGTGCTTTCAAGGCGCAATTGGATCTGTTCGTTATGCATGAATGGGACCTACCTTTATTTCTGCACTGTCGCGCAGCATTTGACGACTTCGTCGAAATAATTATGCCCTACCTCGAGAAACTGCCAAGGCGCGGATTGGTGCATAGCTTTGTTGGCTCAACAGCGCAGATGAGGAAGCTAGCCGAGCTTGGGTTTGACATTAGCGTAAACGGATTCAGCTTCAAGGACCGAGAGAGCCTGGATATGGTAGCTGCAATTCCTTTAGACCATTTGCAGATCGAGACAGATGCACCGTGGGGTGAAATCAAGAGTGGGAGTGAGGTCGCAAAGCAGTATCTAGTCCACGTCCCATCTTTGCCGCCTAGCAAAAAGAAGGACAAGTGGGATGCATCTTGCATGGTCAAGGAAAGAAACGAGAGCTGTGCTATTGAGAGAGTTGCATATGTGGTTGCTGGCTTGAAGGGGATTAGTGTAGAAGAGGTGGCCGAAGCAGCGTGGAGAAATAGTGTTTTTATGTTTCGTCTAGGGTCAACAGCATAACACTAAAAGTGAATATAATGTGAACTATTATTTCACTTGTCCTAATGTCGTATTAGAACTATTCGAAAATAAACCCTGGCCATGAATAATACATGCCTAAAAAAAGAAGCGCTTACTGAGCGTCCGATCTAATATACCGCGACTAGTAGGTAATTATTAAGCATCACGTGATATGTTGTGTAACATGGATACACGGGACTGATATTATTAGAGCGTCGACGCGAATCGGTGAGACGTTCTTGTTCACTAATCATCAATTATCAACCTCGGGTTCTGGTAACAACTGGTCCATACGGATTGGTTCCAACTGTCTGAGGTATCACTCGCAATTTGGTAGCAGGGTACTTACTAATTGACACTATACTACTATAGTGTCTATAGTATCACTATTACCAAAAGGTACCTAACCTACCTACCCAGGTGTAAGCCGTGCTCAATCAGGTTTGACTGGTTGGACACAGGCACGGAGGGATCTAGGAGACTTTTCGGCCTCAGTACCGGCACACAACATGGGGCCTGGGCCCCTGTTATTACCTGTCCATGTCACCGTCCCCGCCAACTGCCGCTACTCAATTCCAATTTGTCGGTGACGATGCCCAGAGTTACGGAGAGCGGTTTGGCCAGCCCTATGTTGGGCAGAATAACCTGTCATCGCAGCCCCTCCTGACAACTCCAATACCACCTTTTTCGTCTAGCTTTTATCAACCTCTTGCTGCTTCTGGGTTGGCAGAGTCTTTCAGCGGCGTAGATTCAATTTCTAATCTACCGAACGAAACTTACCTGGTTCAGAACGCCCATAACGCTTCTTGGAACGGTGTAGTACCATTGGCCAATCAGGCAGAGCACGTCGCTCTTCAACCAACAACCAGAGGGTCACAAGTGTCCCTGGCGGAACCCGAGCCTATGCGTCACCTTCATACCGACCTTGCCGTGCTTAACGCCGACCAGTACGGAGGGGGTCACTATACAAGGCACTCCACTTCTAAGACTAATCGGAAGCCAACTAATGTAGTGGTTCCTATTGAAAATGCCCCCAATCCTAGAAAAAGAGGCAGAAAGCAAGCGGATCGCGAACCAAGGGAGTCTGGAGAGGAAGCGAAGAGGACAAGGGGTCGTCCACGGCTCGAGACAAAAGATCAGACACCGACTGAGGTTAGTGAAGAGCTTCTAATTTCTGTTCTTCATTAAATATGTGCCTGCACTACCGGGTTTCGGTATATTGAAACTTGAAATCTTAGACCTTCTAACCCTTCAACTTAAATATCCATATAACAAAGCCCCGTATACTTCTCATGCTTACGTGTAACCTAGCGTCGACGTACTCAAATTCGACTTGCCCAGAGGGCATATCGTAATCGGAAGGAAAGTGCCATCACAGACCTTCAGGCCAAAATTGATGGTCTCAAAGAAGTAAACGATGAAATTAGCAGCGCATACCATAACCTATTCAACTATGCGACGCAACATGGACTATTAGCCCAAGCACCACAATTCGGTCAGCAACTCGAAAGACTTCAAACCCTTGTCAAGAAGACCCAGGAGCAAGACATCCTAGAACTAGGCGAGGAGGAGGGTCCGGAGGGGAACTCTGACGATGGAGCCCAAGATACATCTAATTCGAATGAAGAAACTGTTCCTACATTGCCCGAGCAGCCTGAGGCCGAGCAGACGCAACTATATGGAGGGATAGTGGTGTCGCACGAACCCGTGCATGAACCAATACAGGCTGGCACTTCTCATTTGGATCCAGCGTTGCACAACCCCCAGGCACATCAATATGAGATCATCACAGCTCCTACCCACGACAATGCTAGCTTCGGCTTCAACATGCCATTTGATACGAACTTATCAAATCCTGATAATTCGTACTGGGCACAGCATCCATGGAACCGACTGACCGGCCCCCGGACGATGTCTTTTAATGAGTGGTCGTTTGCTCGAAGATTGCATCGAAACGCGACGGAAAAGGCTTTTACCCTCATCTCCATGCCAAACCCACCGCCGGCAAAAATGACCCGAGTATTCGGATTCGTCATGCTATTCGAAACCGTCGATCAGATCAAAACTCGGACAGGGGCAACGCTCGATCGGGTCCGAGATGAACCCCTGAACTACTGGGAACACCCTTTCCATAGACTTGGCGGCTCTGGCACTCATTTCTCGGACGAGATAGCTGGGCCTTCCAGCCTCTCGGGTTCTTCGACGTATCAAAGCTCGGGGTTTGCTACTGGGCCTTTCAACGAGCCAACGACAAGAGTGCGTGATACTCTGCTGGGAGTATCCCAGTATATCAACATGAGCGGCTGGGAGGGCACATGGTTTGACTCTGGCGAAGTCGAGACGTACCTTGCAAAGAACGGAGTGGTTATACCGACGGCGGCGGATCTGCACACTATTGAGGTTGGACCTGACGCATTTTCTGACGCGTATACAGAACCCCATATCCAGCTCATGCAGACGATCCCCCCTAACACCGCACCTCCGTCATACGACAACCAGCAATTTGACCCAAGCTTGACCAATAATCTCCCGCCAGAAGTCGGAGGTACGACTTTCACGGCTCCGCTAAACCCAACGCCTAACATGATCCCACCCGTAGGCCCGGATAACTCCTGGCCCTCTGTTTCCGTCACCTCAAGCCTCTACGGGGCAGCACCAACCACAGCAGACCAGGGAATCCCGTCTTTCACTGGTTTCGACAACGTCGCCGCGAATGCTTTTCCCAACACGTCATCTTACATGTACCCATACCACGAGCCTGTCGGGACAAATTCGGTTGCGCCTTCTAGGAAGGTCGTCTTGGATATCCATCGTTTTATCGAAGGTGAGGAGACCATGCGCAGGGTTTTTATGATAATGATCATAGCAGCTAATCTGGAAAATAGAATTGATTTCCCATGCGACTTGTCTCGGACGTGCTCCCTCTTTCAGACCAAGAGATATTGCTGCGTCCTTCTGGGCTGCGACAATTACTGAGTAGTCTGCCGACATATCTTACACTATATACAGGTAGGGTTACTCAAAACTGTCGGGGTATATATATAGCCATTACATATAGATCCTTAGCTAAATATGCGACCTTGAGGACGTTGGGTTGGGCTTTATACATATACTCATCATCTATTTCATATACCAATGGTTTGAGGACAGGGAAATAGGCTAGACATGCTCGAAAACATATGGATTGGCACTTGCTGCGTTACATACATACCTAGGTAGGTAGATTTGAAGGAAATGGGGTATATTGTACCTAGAGATACGAGAGACTGAACGTTCTCGTACTAAGATAATGTATCATGCAATAGAAGAAGCCACTCTATGAACCTCCCTTGATAGTTCAGATCTATGACGAGACATCCGACTCACTCTCCTTCAAATTAGGGAATAGCTCCCTCCACTCCGCCCCATGCTCTTCCAACATCCTCTCCTCCCACCTCACCCTCCTCTCCACCGCCCTCTGCGCTTTCTCCTCCTCCGCCAGCCGCGTCTCCTCCGCGATCAAGTTGCGCATGGCATCTGCCCGGGCGACCTGATGCGCCCGCTCCTCCGTCAACACCTTGCCCGTGTGCACGACGCCATGGACCCAAACCGTCTGGCGGAAGGTATTCCCGTCCCTATGCTCGTCGCGGATCCGCCCCGCCTCGTCTCGCGTTCCCGCATTCTTCTCCTCCAGCAGCAGCGCGCGCACGCTGCGCTCCCAAGCGTCCTCGAGCTCCGCGTTCGGCAGCCGCTCCTCGTGGAACGAGTGGATGGACCCCGCGCGCGCGACCCGCCTCCGGATCTTTTGGGTTAGGACTCGGCTCAGCAGGCCCGGCTGGGGCTTGGACAGGCGCAGCAGCGGGAAGTCCGACGCCATGTCCAGCTTGGGGATCTTGCGGCGGCCGGACCCGCCGAGCTCAGCTGCTGGACGCGGGCGCGAGGGCGTGGCGTAGACCGGCTTCGGGTTCGGGTTGGCGGGCGTCGGCGCGGGCGTGACGTTCACGAGCAGCGGGACGGCGTCTGGGCGCGGCGCCGTGGAGGGTTTGCGCGGCGTGCGGCTGTTGGGTGGGTGTTCTTCTTTGGCGGCGAGGGTGCGGCTGCGCTCGGCTAGGCGGGCGCGGAGGAAGGTTATGATGGAGTTATAGTCGTCGCTTGGGTTTGCGGAAGGAGAGGATGGTGGTGTAGCGGCGGCGGCGGCGGATCGCAACAGGGCGAGGATCTGGTACCCCGCCTTGAGAGCTGGGTAGACGAGGCGCGGACTCGTGTCGTTGCGGTTGCGCCGAAATGCCCGTCGGGTTAGGCTTTTGATGGGGTTCACGGGCCCCCAGGCCGTGGCTAGGTCATCGGGGAGAGGGATGCGAGAGGCTTGTTGGAGAAGAGCTTTGTAGAGTGCGAAGCCTAGAGTGTTGCATTATCGTATTAGTTCTATGTTCGCTGCAGATGGTGGTATAGAAAACAAGCGTAGAGTACTAAAGAGAGGGGTTTGTATTACATGCTATCCGATGCCGTGAATTGCGAGCGGGAATGAAAAATGATGGCATATGGGCATTTGAAGCTCCTGGGAGTCGGACGCCGTATATTTTGCCCGCCCGTTCAAGTTCCCAATTCGTATTTGAAATGTGTAAGTGGATTGATGATTGACGCAAGTCGCCCAGAAAAAATCCATTAAAATGCGGAATATTTCCGCGCCGTTTTCTCAAGCTTCAGGTAAGTACTATACGCGCCATCACGTGCGCGTCACTGGACACTGTCATATATACGAAGCAAGTAAGGGTTATCAGCCGTAAGGACATTGTCTTCATATTTCATGGTTGGGTTGGCTACTTCTTTATGTCGAAAACTCGGATTTGCCATCCTAATCTCCTTCTCAATAATGCCTTCTCAGAAGCTACTTCTTCTATCCTCATCCCGAATGATGCGGCATAGATGAATATTACTAGCTGGCGAACTGGTAATACCTTGATAACTGTCCCTCCTTAGATATTCATTTTGGAGAATCCAGGTATAGGGTTGCCTTGTGAGTCCCGATCCTGTGTTTCAGGCTGTCTTCTACTCCGACTCCCGTTCCCGCTCCTGCTCCCGTAACCCGCACCATGATTACCATACTAATGGCTGGAATACACCGATCCCTCGGGTGGCTGCGGCAGTTTCTTACACTGGCTCGATGCCATGTATCTAGTTTGGTTTATTAGCACCTTGTTTCACTTAAATCACAGCCTCGACACCGAGTCTGTCCAGAATTCTCCCTAACATACCTTCGAAGCTCGATGAGAATAGTCTCCATGGTGTTCTCTCTCTTCCAGCTCGAAAGGCAGGGTAATTGACTGGGGTCCACCACTCCGTTCTTCTGGTTCACGCAGGGTAGGTTGACTTGGCTGACGAACTGGATCGTGGGCGGCTTATCGGGGTACTGCTCGCCGCAGTGCATCTTGACGGAGTAGATTCGGTTCTCGTGCACGCTCTGTGTTCATAGTAATCAGCTTCGTGTTTGTCCAACTTGTGCCACAGAGGTATGTAACTAACGTGGGGAGGTCCTAGAATAGTACCGTTCCAGTCGGACATCAAAAGATCTTCCGGGTTGTCTAAGCCATACGAGCATGCCTCTAACGATCCCAAACCATCATATCAGTAGAGTCCAAACTAAATCGATAATTACACGTATTCCATTCAAGGTGAGATTTACCAGCTCCTAGACCCTTCTCGCCTTTCTCCAACTCTTCCAAGAGGCGGAAATTCCGGGGGACCTTGGCCATGTTTGGTGTATCGTGATAGATATCAAAGGAATAATTCTTTTTCCACTTAGAGATAAATGCCGTTTGTTCGTATCGTATATGCGACCGGTTTTTTGGTGTTTGCCTGGGTTAAAAAGGTCACGCTGCGCTGCTGAAGAATATATGGGAAAGATGAATGATGCGGGATGGTGGGGTTCAACCTGAAAGGTCCCGCTGCAATGGTGCTTGTTTCACAGTCAAGACAGCCCGTTAACAGCCCGTTAAATCTCGTTATGTACTAATCGCTTGGTGGGGTGCAACCTGACCTGTGAAACAAGTGCGGGCAGTGAATAACGGGGAAGTTGTGGCTGGTGAGCTGTGGCTAAGGTTGTTTCTGTTTCCTGCTTCGTCATGCCAATTTCCCGGCAAGTTGCAACTCCCGATGCGACGAATCTGGCAAGAAGCTCCCAAAGCTTACTTACTTACTACTACTTATCTAAGTGAGACATGGTCTTCAATCTTCATTATTCTCTTCCTTAACACATCCAAGTCATTTTATCAGTTTTGAAACTGTTCTTTTCAAATTACAAATTCAACTCTCATCAGATGGATTCGATTCGACCAGATTGGCCAAGATGACCACTCAACTCCTCTCCACGGAGCTAACCAATCTCATACAAGAAAGTAAACGGAAACACAACGATCTTAGACAGGCAGCAGAAAAGTCTCTGGAGGAAGTAAAGGGGATACGTGCTGCCAACGAAGCCCAACTTGCTGCCGGTATGCTCCCATCCCAAATCCAGATCAGTCTCTATCATGCTAGTGAATATCTACTCATAGTATAATATAGAATTGTCACAAAAGGTCAACTTCGTCAACCCATTCGTAATAGCTTGTGGAACCAAAAATGTCAAGTTCACCGGGATAGCCATAGTTTGCCTATCTCGCTTGATACTTGTGAGGGCACTTCCGCGATCTAAGCTGAGCCCAGTCTTGGAGGCATTACGCGAGGCCACTTCTGCTGGATTAGATGTCCAACTAAAGATCCTGCAGGCTTTACCCACCCTTCTTCAGAACTATTCGAGAGAAATTCAGGGCGATCTGCTTGTAACTGCCTTGAATATCTGCTTCATTCTACAGACAACGAAAAATGCCGTTGTCAATAACACCTCAGCTGCTACTCTCCAGCAGCTTGTTATGACTGTATTCGAGAAGGTGATCATCGAGGATAGTAAGTTGAGTCCGAATGAAATAGAACTCATGAATCAATCTAACCGACTATCTGTTCTGTAGAATCAGCACCTGATGGCAATTTCGTGGGCAATGCCCCGACCGGCGACGGGGATGTCCAGCTTCGGCCGGCATCCATGGATGCTTACCGTGTTTTTCAAGATATTTGCTTGATGACGGAAAACTTGCGGCCTGAATATCTTAGGTTTACTGGTCTTCCTCAGACGTTTGGCTTAGAGTTGATAGAGTCGGTCTTAAGTCAACATGCGTCTGTATTTGCTGGTTCGCTTCACCCGGAACAAGCACATATACTCCGCACCAGAGTCATGCCTTTTGTCATCAAAGCGTTAACTGGAAAACCAAACTTCGCTATTTCTGTTCGACTCGTACGCATCTTATACACGTTGTTAAGGAAACATCTGGATATCCTACCGTCGGAAGCTGGTGAGGCTCTCGACGCACTCACCCAATTGCTCGATCAAGATACGGCAGCCTGGAGGAGGGCATTATGTATGGAGGTATTCCGGGGAATATTCTCCGAGTCTCCTCTTCTAAGACGTATCTATGCATTATACGACTCCCGGGACGGAGAAAAAGACATACTCAAAAACCTCACTGCCACATTTGTTCGGGTCAGCACGGAGAAACCAACTGTTATTGGTCTCAGCTATCAGTCTACTATTCCTGTGGCTAATCCTTACGCGAATATTGGTTCTTCGTCGGATCAAGCAATGCTGGAGGCTAGCGGGGTAACTGGTATCATCAGCGGGTCTGTTGGTGAAGGTCATAACACCGGCATCAGTTCTCAGTGGAGTACAGTTAGGGTCGCCTGTATTGACCAGCTTGACAAGACTGATCCGCCAGCAGTCCCAGAATCGTATGTTTACGCACTGACTTTATCATGCATCACTTCATTGTCGGAGGGATTGGCTAAGCTTATCCTGCCCCTTACCGTTCCTCCTGAGAGTCGAGCTCGTAAACGAGGTGCAAAGCAACTAGAAGGTACAGGGAGAGAATCTCCGAGTCTGATTGAAGATGATAGCAATGGTCCGAAAACAGCGGTCGAAAGGACCGCCACGATGAATTCTTTAGAGAGATCCGGCTCTTTCAAGAAGAATCCAGTCCCTCTTAACCCTTTGGCAGCGAAGGACCACCCGTTACATGCCGAAGTTACGATATGCGCAGATCTTATTGAGGAGTGCTGGCCGGCCATCCTTACAACATGCTCTACCTTTCTCTACGCTGGTCTCGACTCAGAATATTATCACGGCCTCGTTCGTGCCTTTCAGAAGTTTGCTCACGTTGCAGGCTTGCTTCACCTTGCAACTCCCAGAGATGCCTTCCTCACCACTCTAGGCAAAGCAGCTGTACCGCCAAACGTGTTTACCGCCTGCCTCAACACTGGCGCATCCAGGCCTATTTCTACAAGCCCCATAAATGAAATCCCGAACAGTATCCTCGGTAATGCTAGGGGCCTTTTAAGTGTTGATAGTCTGGTAACTCCTGTGGGTGCTGCGGGTGAAAGGCAACGGCAGGCATCAGTGGACGCTAATACTGTGCCGCAAACGCTAAATACTCGCAACCTCCTATGCTTACGGGCACTTCTAAATCTAGGTATCGCGTTGGGACCGACACTTAGCTCTTCCTGGTCGATTGTGCTAGAAACATTACAGCAAGCAGATTTCGTTCTGTTTACAACCGGAAAGGCGCCCGGGAGAACCCCTTTAGCTGGAAAGGGACCGGATTCAAGGGCGGAAAACGAAGCCGCCTCGTTGCTGGCCAATTTCGGTACCGAGGTAAGAGCCGTCGAAACAGCCGCGGCGAGACTCCTTGAGAGCACTGTCGACTTTCCCAATAGTGCTTTCGTTGAGGTTGTTGATGCTATATGTGGTCTGATTGAGCAGCCTCAACCACCTTCGGAGCCCTCAAGTCGCCCACCGTCATCGCCATCCTTGTCGCCACCCAACCAAGGCCTCAGAACGCCAACTGGTCAACATCGGAGACTCTTGAGTACATCTAGTGTAGTAGTCACAGGGCCCAGTCAAGAAGACCAATTTGCCCTGGCGAAAATTGGCGAGATCGCGTTTATCAACATAGAGAGGCTCCTAAACTATGCCCCTGATATTTCGGGTTGGACACGCATTACGACTGAGCTTATCAATACCTTAAGTTCTGTACCAACACCACCACAGATTCGTACTCGTGCTGCAGATATCCTTGTGCATCTCGTTTTGGACGCCGCTAAGGCCGCAAATAGCCTTGATGATGAAACTCGCAGCAAAGTCCAGCTTCGTCTTTTAGAAGCTCTCAGAGATTCGCTACTACCACTCCAGCTGGAAAATCGCGCTGCTTCTGTTGCTACTCATGCTAGCGACATCGATATTCATAAGATCATATTGGAGGGTCTCAAAAGCCTTCTTGATGATTGTGGCGACGCGCTTCTGAGCGGCTGGGAGATCACATTCGAAGTCATCGGTAGTATTTTCATTTCAAGACGCTTCGAAAATGACGCCGCACGAGATGCTGGCACTCAATCCCAAACCCTTACAACACGATCTAGCAAACTCATCCGGTCTGCGTTCAATTCCTTACAGCTGATTTGTTCCGACTTCCTTGGGTCTCTGCCCAAATCATGCTTTCTTATTCTTGTTGATACCCTGTATAAATTTTGTTCGCAAGACGACGATTTAAATATTGCACTCACGGTACGTAATGAATTGTTTCTACATATGTGCCGCGCTAACGTTCATCTGGTAGACTGTCACATTCTTCTGGGTACTTTCCGATTTCTTGTCTGGACGAAGCAAGCAGCTTCCAATAAATGAGGGTCTTGTTGATGATCCTAAAGGTGTCTCCTTGGTGGAGAAGGCCTCTAATGCGGAGGATGCATCTTCAGATGCCGCGCTGTGGATGATACTCTTATTGAGATTGACCACTGTCACCACCGACGAGAGGCTTGATTTAAGAAACAGTAGGTCTAGGTCAATATCCCAGCATGTATCCCACGCTAATGACATGTAAAGGTGCAATCCAGACATTGTTGCGGATATTTGATGCGTATGGAGATAGACTTAGCCCAGAAGCATGGTCTATCTGTATCAAATCCGTTATCTTCAAACTCCTTTCTTCTATCGAGAAGGAGCTTGGGGAAGTTATCAGACCAGAAATTGACGAGAAAATCCGTCATGACTGGTATGACACGGCTGTTGTCGTGCTTAATGGCTTATCAAGTCTCCTTGCTAATTATCTCGATGTGCTGACCGCCCATCCCACGTTTAACTCATACTGGCAACAACTCTTGAGCCATTTTGCTTCGATGCTAGACTTCCAGGTTCTAGAAATCAGCACAGCAACTTTCAAAGCATTAACCCAAATGCTTTCGCACAGCGAAACCGGCACCAAACAGAATTTCAACAAGACAACGATTGACCTAGCCTGGGACCTGTGGTCGCGTGGTGTTCCCGTTTCGAGGACTGGTAATACTGGGAAAATCACAGACAATCAAAATTGTCTCCTCGCTTACGTTGGGGCTCTTCGCGACGTCTATCGCCTCATACAAGTCGACCTTACCGTCGACCGTATCCGCCGCATATTAGTACTCTTACGAGAAGTCATGCAGGTTGCGACGCCTGGAACATATGTGGCCGATATCGACCATGCCACACCTCTTCAGGGACAAGTTTTGGAAGTAATAAAAATGCTCCGAACCGATTTACCCGGGGCGCCATCCGCCTTGGTATCCCAAACGGCCGAATTCATCTCGCTAGCCTTCGCTGATGAATCTGACATGTCGAGCCAGCGCAACTCGCAAAAACGTACATACGTTGCCATGTCCAAAGCTAGCATGTCACTTCTTCAGTCTTTAATTGTCAGCCACGCGTCCGACGTAAATCTCTATAGCGACGGCGCGTTCCTGGCCGCACTTACGGCTTTGTCAAGACCTATAGTGCTTAAATATCGATTCCCTATAATTACGAAGACAGAGCAGCCTTGGAAACAATCCACGACAACTGCTATAGTGATCCTTGAAGCTACACTACCGCAACTTCATAAACTCGATATCTCCCGATCCAAGTTGCAGGATATATGGGAGATGATCGTTACCATTGCTAATGGGATCATCAGTGCAGACTGTGACGCGCCACCAGACCGTGTTAATATTGCGGAAGATCAAGATTTTGATACAGCGTCATTCTTGAAACTCCGTGAACTCATCATTCCGTCCCTAGGCGCGGAGGTAGTAGCAGATAAAACAAGGAAGGTCTACGCAGAGAATCTCTTCCGCATGTCTATCATACACACACCCGCCCCCACCGAATCCTCGCTCATCTACGGAGACAACGGAGGAGACATAGTCGGACTATCCGACCTTTATAAGCCACGGCGAGGTCGAACCATCGATCCGCCTCCCGCTAAACGCGAAAAGATGTGTTACGTGTGCCTAGACGAGCTATTCGCCTTGGTCACTAGCCACAACGAAGCATCAACCCCCCAAATCACAGTTCAGCCACCGACGCCAGCCTTCCCGCCGCCCAAGGCGTCGGCATCCCATATGCCCTTTGAAGCACCCCACGGTTTATACGTTCGACTGGCCCAGACGGCAGCACCTTATCTCATCCTGCGAGCGGCGTTGACACTCCGGGCTTACGTCGCAGACCAGCCGCTGCGCGGCCGGATGCCGCAGCCGCTCAGCCAGCGCCGCGAGCTGTCGCGGATGCTGGAACGACTCGTGGAGCTCCGCAGCGAGCCCGAGGCCATCCCGGACACGCCCAACGTCGAGAGCGAGAGTCGCAAGCATCTGCTTCGACTCTACCCGCTGCTGGTCCGCGCGACCCGGGTCACCGGCACGAGCGGGGACGAGGGCATTCTAGACCTGCTGACGAAGGCGCTGGAGGTTGTTGGGGCGGAATTGGGGGTTTGAGAAGTGGTGTTGTATAGTAGAAGAAAAGAATGCGTTGGATTGATTCGTCGATTACGCACTTTGATTAGGTACCTACCCAGAGAGGCTCTTGAGTTATTCTATAGCACAGCACTTAGCGGTTGCATGATGATGAATAGGATCCTTTTACACTTTCAATCAATAATCGGATAGTCACATGTTCAAGTGGAAAAGTCTTTTATGATGTCTGCCATTTTCTTTTGGAGTATTGACATTAATCTACCATGGTTAGTGGGTAGTCGGGCTATACATAGTAGTAAGTGATCCGGAACCCACCCCATTTTTTGATGCTATTGATGAGTTGCGTAGTCGTATGAGGGAGGTTTTTGTATGTTACAATAATCTACCTATGTACCTATGTACGTGGATTATCGGTTGGGTGAGTGGATGGGGAGATTATGTTGTCGATGACAATGATGACAATGATGATGTTCTATCGCAGTGCAGCCAACGCCATGCTCAACCATTTTTCTTTTATTTTTTCTTCCTCTCTCTCGCTTACTTCCTTTCATTCCTAGGTACTCTTCGAGTATCCTCGACCCCCTTTTTGGGTTACCTCGTTCTTAGTAGTACAGCGAGCTTTCCGTAGTAGTATAATAGTCCTACCACGTGCTCATGCTCTTACCCTCGCATCCCCTCCTCTTTGTAGTAATCTTATATGCATGTATGTTAGAGCAAGATCTTACCGAAGTGACTCGACCAGCTGGCTCATTTTTCAACCCATCCATTCATCCATCCATCCATCCATTCAATTCAATTCATTCATTTCCGACCAGCCGTGTTGTCGAACTCGCGAACCATAGAGTCGACGACGCTCTCGCCGGGCTTCGCCCCGCCGTCCTCGGAGCCGACGACGCCGCCCTTCTCGAGGATCTGCTTGGCCATGGCGCGGCTCTGGGCCTCGCCGACCTTGCCGTAGACGCTCAGGCCGGTGGCGATCATGCCGCCGATGTCGCCGACGTTCCCGGGGACGACGACGGCGGTGCTCTCGCGGGCCAGCTTGCCGAAGGCGTCGACGTACTTCTCCGCGACGCTGAGGCTCATGGCGCCCTGGGCCGCGGCGCCGCCCTCGCCGATGCTCCGGCCCACGGCCTCGATGCCGGCCGCCGTGGCCTTGGCCTTCATGAGGATGGCCTCGGACTCGCCGGACGCGCGGTTGATCTGCTCGGCGCGCAGGGCCTCGGACGCCAGGATCACGCTCTGCTTCTTTCCCTCGGCGATGTTGATGGCGCTCTGCCGCTGGCCCTCCGAGTCCAGGATCTCGGCGCGCTTGGAGCGCTCGGCCGTCACCTGCCGGTGCATGGCCTCCACCACGGCGCCCGGCGCGTGGATGTCCCGGATCTCGTACCGCAGACACGTCACGCCCCACGCCTGCGCCGCCTCGTTGATGGCTGCTGTGATGTTGATGTTCAGCGCCGCTCGCTCCTTCAGCACGTGGTCCAACGACAGCTGTCCGATCTCGCTGCGCATCGTCGTCTGGGCTAGTTGCGAGATGGCGTATTCGGCGTCTTCGACTCCGTAGCTAGGTAATGGAGGGGCTGTTAGTGGTGGGGCAGATACGGAGGGGTCTGGGTGGGTGCCTAAGGTGAAGATGCAATGCAATGAATGCACTCGGTGGTGTGGTCTTGTGTGTAAGGTAGGTAGGTATGAATGGAATGAAGAGACTTACCTGGCCTTGTAGGCATCGAAGACTCGGGTGTATAGTACGCCGTCTAGCTCCAAGGTGACATTGTCGGCCGTGATAGCGCTCTGACTGGGGATTTCTATTGCTACCTCCTTCAAGTTCTTCACGTAGGCGATTCGGTCAAGGAAGGGGACGAGGATAGCTAGACCGGGCTCGAGAATACGACTGAACTTGCCCATACGCTCAACTATCCATGCTGTCTGCTGAGGCACGAAGCGGATGATGGTGTTTGCGGGCAAGGAGGGGCGTTGGAAGTAGGAGGGCGGGATGGTGCCGAGGCCTGTGATGGTCGGTTGTGTCGGGGCCGGAGATCTGGTAGTGTTGTGGAAGGTTCGTAGTGTTCCTATCGCAAGTGTCGGGGGAGCGAATCTGGTTACTTGTCGAGTTGTTGCTCCTCGCCGTAGAGTCGACGAGACGACCCTCTCGGCCCTTGTCAGTGACATGACTATTAGTTGCTTGCTAGCTATCTCTACTGCCTTGACACACGTCCCCTATATCTCGTTTCTGATATACTATCAGAGCGGTGAGTGTTTGTCGGGTCTGGTAGGGGAGGAGGGGCTGAGAGCCACGTCACTTGGTCGCAAGCTGGAGCTGAGCTGAGCTGAAATTTGGTTGAACGGAATTAATTGAAGCTCGAAAATGAAATGATGACATTTCTTTTTTTCCCGAGCTGAATTGAGTTAAGTCGGTCTTAGTAATCCATTGCTATTAAAGAGTCTTGGACCTCACTAAATGCATGCGTAAAGTCACCCTAAGGTGGATATTTACGTAGGAGGTAGTCGTATCTGGATTAGAGAATGTTATTCATAACATAAGATTGTACATTCATTTATCCAGCTGCATCCTCATTTATGCAGGAATAATGACTTTATTCACAAAACCCCCCCATCATCTCCCCCTCCCCCCTATCTCCGTGCGTCCCGTTCAAGTGCAGCCGCCACACCTCCCGGTACCATATCCGTCGCCTTCACATTCAACAAACGGCGATGTGGTCTGGCACGGAAGCATTGATAGCATCCCACCTTCTGACACTTTTTGCATCGATACGAGTCGGCCGATGAGTGATCTCCAAATTCGCAACTGTGTTTTCCCTTGAGCCCTTCAAAATGTCCCATGTGGCTGCATGTCTCCGGAGCGGCGGGACTATCATCGTATTTGTACAGTGTTTGGTCCGCTAATATACCTGACGTTGAAAAGTACAGCGTAAGATGGTGAATGGCTGACAAGTGGGGAGGGAAAGAAATATAGGTACATACCTCTAGGATTCCGTGCCAGATTCATGGCGTTTTCTCTTTTGTCTACCTCTACGGGAGCCTCTCGACAGCTACATTGTCCGTTTGCTTTTCCGCAGACGAAGCAAAAGTTGAACCCGCACTCGCACCTAGCCTCTGTGTTAATGAAGGAATAGACCATTGGGGAAGTAAAACATACTGGCCCTCATTGCAACCAGATTGGTGCTCGTAGACCCGTCCGCAGTTTCGGCACTTCTGCCAGCCTTCTTTCTCGTACAGCTCCTTGAATGCGCGCTCGTTCGGATCTTCAACACAGTCCCCCTCATGTTTCTCTTTGCCGCACGAAACACAGGTAATCTTGCCACAACCTTCCTCGACGCAGTATCCAATGCCTTTGGAGCGCTCGTGAGGCGGTATGAAGGCACCGCAGGAGCTGTCACAGCAGTAGAGACGGTCTGCTGCTGTGTAATACTCACTTTGCTTCTCTTCGTATCTCTGTAGAAGGCTGGGGGGAAGTTCATCGCATATTAGCTCATCTGACGTAGGGATCACCTCGGAGTGATTGCAGCGCGCTGGGAAGTGTCGCTCTCTCTGGACCGCCTGCCTGAAGATAACTTGAATGCATTCCGCGTGATAGTCACATCCACAATCTAGAAAGACATGCTCAAGTCTTTCAACATCAATAGTATCCAAACAGAGGCCACAAGTGCGCTCCTTGCTTTTGGCACTGGCCTCGGGTGCTTGAGTCATGATTCCTCTTCTGCTTCGAGGTAACTTAGGTACGCAGAAGTGGTGTCCTGTAAAGAGATAAAATCCTGTCAACAAGAGGAACGAGAGATATCCAGGTATGAAACAAGATAGAATATCGTGCAGATATATACCCTTTGACAGGATACAGGCACACAACAAACATTACATATTGTTTACCATGCGAGCAGCTAGCACACTGAGTATCTGTAGAGGTATGTTTCATGCGTCGCTTGAATGAAGGATACTAGGTCATTTTGGTTTGTCGACGCAAAGGGGCGCCATACTGGCAACTCTGCCCGAGACAAATTTCCAATCTAGATATTTGGGTTAATAGAATTGTTCGCACTGACAGAAAAGCCAATCGAATTAGGAAAAAATAATATTACGTTTGTAAGTATCTAATGTGATCACTTTTTTGCTATCTCTACATGTAAGCTATAGTAAACCGGACAATTCATCCAGGAGAGCTCGCGACGTACGTAGATATCCGTCCCCCGCGCTAAATACTGGAAAGAATGACAGAACAACTTATTATTCCAAGGAAGGAATATTAAAAAGCTCGACGATCAATTATGAGGTTATTCTAGAAACTGCTAACCATAGGTGTTCGTCAAAGGCCCCTTTTTGAATCGCTGAGGGGATTCCCTCCTCTTTTACATGCCTGCAATTAATTACTCCCCTCTATGACACAAATGACATATCCATATTAGATTCATCGGTATTTCGCATATAGAAAGGTTTATTTCATTTTACTTTCCTCTAGTGTCAGAGCCTGTGCCATGGTTTCTCCAGGTAACGTCTCGCCGCTCGCCGCCCTATCCGCCACCTAGGACGACCAAATTTTCTGTAGCCAAGACGGGAATACTTCTTATCCGAGCAAGCTTTATTTTGTTGGCGCAATTGCTGTTGAGAATTGCGAAACTAGACCGTCATCATGAATACGGAAGGTATGGATAGATCCAAGATGCGGGCGGCTTGGCACCATCTCTCCAAAATGGAGTATCGCTCGATCACTCTGCGCTAATCAAGCATTTTAGAGCTATTGAAAATACTCTGTGCATATTCTATTTAGAATGAGAGTGGTCTATCAGCCGATGTTACGGCGCAATGTTGACTTTGCCTGATGAGATCTCGCCATAGCTCTGCTGACAGCTAGAGGTTCGTGTACATATAAAATCCCTAATGTAATGCCATGGTCAAAGATTGAACTTTCTTCATCTTGATATTCGATTCCAGTTGTGACTATGAGGGTCATCCATTTGATACCTCTACTTGCCTCGCTCGCTATCAGTGCTCCGGCTCCATACAAAGCCGACACTGTGTCCTACGATGGATTCAAAGTATTGCGAATAAACACACGTGGACACCAATCAGCCATAAAGGATAAACTCTCTTCGATATCCTATGAGCAATGGAATGACGATGTCTATAAGCACATCGATATCATCATACCACCCAGTCAGGTTGCGGCGTTTGAGGCTCTTGGTCTTGATTACCGTGTCATGCATGAGGACTTAGGAGACTCGATTGCTGCGGAATCTGCCTCGAGATCTGTATGGAGTAGACAGACTGAGGATCCTTCGTGGTTTGATTCGTATCACGATTATGAGGACCATATCCAGTATTTCAATGACCTACAGGCGTCTTTCCCCAACAATTCAGAAGTCATATCATCTGGCACTTCGTACGAGGGAAGAGACCTATATGGATTACACATATGGGGTTCAAGCGGGCCTGGGAAGCCGGCGGTACTTTATCATGGGAATGTGCATGCCAGAGAATGGATTACTTCGCCGGTAAGCATCCATAAGAGTCTTATATCGGAAATGGCAGCTCAAAAATCTGCCTAGGTTGTCGAGTACATAACCCTCCAGTTAATTACGGGTTACAAGAACGGCGACGACCTCATAAGTTCCTTCCTAGACAAATACGACTTCTACATCATCCCCATCGTAAACCCAGACGGTGAGTCAAGTTTCCACAAACCAGCACACCACAACATCTGCACATGTCTAACACATCCCCCAGGCTTTGTCTACTCGCAAACAACAAACCGTCTCTGGCGCAAAAACCGGCAACCGCCTCCTTCGTCCTCCCCAGCAAACCAATCCTGCATCGGCCGGGACATCAACCGCAACTGGGAGTTCGCCTGGGACGCGAACCCGCAGGGCGCGTCCACGAACCCGTGCTCCGAAGCGTACAAAGGCGGCGCGCCCTCCGACGCCCCGGAGAACCAGGGGCTGGACAAGCTGGCCCGCCAGCTGCGCGACGGCGCGGGGATCAAGCTGTTCATCGACTGGCACAGCTACGGCCAGTACATCCTATCTCCGTTTGGGTACAAGGAGACCCTGTACGCGCCGGAGCTGGGCAAGTGGACCAAGGCGGCCGGGGTCGTGAGCGAGACGATTCGCGACAGCTCGGATGCGCGCACTACGTTTACGTTTGGGCCGAGCGGCGCGGTGCTCTATGCTACGACGGGGGCGGCGCCCGATCACTTGTACAGTATTGGCCGCGCGGAGTTTTCGTACACCATCGAGCTGAGGGATACAGGGGATTTTGGATTCGTTCTGCCTCCGGAGCTGATTCGGCCGACTGCGGAGGAGCAGTGGGAGGGCCAGAAGGCGCTGCTGGGGTTGTTGGATGAGACCTTTTTCGATGGTGAAGGACCTGCTTGATGGTTGGTAGGTACCTATCTACGGATATAAGGGTTCCTAGTATAGTTTTTTCCACAGAACTCGATATTCTGAAAATAAATCGACATATATGTTTCGATTAAACTGTATAAAGATATCAGCTGGTTAGGTATTTTGCCTGTGTAGATGTCTAGAAATTGATGCATTGCTCATCGTTGGCTTATTGTCGCATCCTGGACGGTTTTGGCAACTCCTGTTTTCCCTGACACTTACCACCGTGAAGACATTCAATCCCTATGAATTATGTCCGTTACCATCATGAATACCACCGTCTATCTCCTTGAATCCTTAGTTCCATGGCCGATTTACACATTTGCCCCCCTTTTTAACCGAAGACCTGCGGTAACTCCGTGAGTATCCGCTTATCTCCAGAAAGGGCTTGTCGATTCGCTGCCAATACTTACTATAGAACTTCGTTCTACTATCCCGTCCCGTAAGTGAGAAATAGATTTTAATGATTTCAGTGTAATATAATAAACAATTTCCAAGAAGTATCAATAGTTAATCCGCAGAGGAATGCCCCTGACATGATGTTACCCGAGATTAGAAGTAACCGGAAAGGGATAAGCTAGTGGTCTAAGATACGATCACCGTGGACTCATGCGTCCTTGATGGAGAATCAGGTTGGAGTATACTAGCTTGAAGGTAAGGATACGCTTTATATCCGTGGACGGCATTTTGATCGCGCGCCTCAGCAAGTTACCCATATATAGATCGGCGAGCAGACAGGTATATAAGATGGACAGATGAGTAGCAGCATCAAGTATATGTAGGTAAACTGTATCATTAAAGAAACTTACATACTCAAGTCATCTTCAATAACTCACGATCAGAGCCATCAAAATGTCGACACCCAAGGCCACCTAGCTCCCAAGCACTTATAAAGCGCTGTTAATCAAATCGCCGTCTATACCTCCCACAGTCGAGACCCTCCCAACCCCCGAGGTAGAATCCGGCACCATCCTCGTGAAGCCGCTATACAGCTGGATATTCAACTACTCCAACCAGATCTACACGAACGGCAACCCACGCAAGTACCCGATCGCCTTCCCCATCGTCGGCGGCACCAACGCCGTGGGCCGCGTCGCCGCCGTGCCGGCGGACGCCGCGCGCGTCAAGGTCGGCGACCTCGTCACCGTCGAGCCCGAGACCCGACC